>VWZN01021666.1:83907-100063 GCA_013396955.1 Regulus satrapa | reverse complement strand
GGCTGAGCCAAAAGCAGAAGGCAGTTGTTGATAGCTCAGCAAGGAGCTGCTGGTTTATGAGTCTGGGGATTTCAAATTAAGCTCTAAGTTTCAGGAAGTGTCATGTGCTTATTTACAATGCAGTGTTCTATAAAAATTACAAGAAGCACAAAGCAAAGGAGAAAAAAACCAAAGCAAGGCACAAAGTGGTTGTTGCTTGATTTACCCATCCTAACTCAAAAAAAGGATACGGATANCACACACACACACACAAAGGCAGCTTTAGCGTTACTGTTTTGTTTATCCTAGCCTTTAGGAACCTGGAACCTGCAATATTGCAATACACAGAAAGCTGCCAAACTTTTTCTCTAGATTGTAACACAGGAAAACAACTTTCCATGCTACGAGGAACATTGGAAATGCATGCTTCCCTCTTCTACTTTTTATTGCACACCATTTAAGAGGCCTAAGCCTGCATCAAATTCTCTGTGACCCAGCTCTAAGCATTCCACTTAGTTAGCCTAAACCTCTTTACATTCCTCAACTCTGATCTACTAATCCCCATAAATCACCACCATTTCTCAACAAACTCAAGCCAGTGTTAAGATTTATGTGGAAAGGATTTGTCATTTCCCACCAGCCTTAACCTGAATTAGGATGGGTGAGTGCTGGGGGGGGGGTGACAGAAGGAGGAGGACCTGCCACATGAGAGGTTTTGCACGGGAGAGCAAATTCATCTTGTTTTGCAGATGATGAAGGACTTCAAGCTGCAAACAGGAACATTTCTGAGGCTGTTTTCATCAGGACAATCCCAGCAGGGAAGGGTATGAAGAAGAACTGCATACTCTGTGCCCATGCCAGACCACTGACAGGGGCTGTTGGGGTGTGGCTGGGGTTGGCCCAGAGTGCCATGGGCACACACAGCCTGCGTGGCACGAAGAGAACATGAGTGGCTCAGTCCTGTGGTGCTTGGTCCCCAGGTGTGTAGTGGGTAGGGAGCATGTCTGCACTCTTTGTGGGGAAAAAATCTAGTGGCAACCTGTGTCCCTTCATTGGGTCTGCCTTGTTTTCCTGAGTTTAGGTGGTCATGCTTCCAGCAACTGCCTGTTCTGCAAACACTGAGCTTTTGTTCCAGGTTGTTGCAGGTTCCCTCTCCTTTGGTGGTGCCAAGTTTTCTTTTCACATCCTGTGAGTAAGGGTTCAGGAGCGCAGTCCCTAACTGTACCCTCTGTGTGGAATTGGGACTTCAGCTCCTTCCCAACCAGGTTGTTTAGACTTTCTACATGCATCTGTTGCACAGCAGAGCATTTACAGCTGTATTGACTCTCTTCACATCTAGGGTTTTTTTCTTGTTTGCTGTAGAATACAATCTCTGCTCTTGCTCTTCACACCCAAACCATCACCCCTTCCTGGAGGCTGACAGTCACCTCCTGTGGCCACCAAGTCCTGACCCCAGCAGTATCTGCTCTGGCAAAATTGGTCCTTGTGCTCCTCCTGGGGGCCACAGACCCTCCCTTGGGCCCTAACTTCTGGGACACAGCTGGGCTTCCATACAACCTTGTCCAGCCCAGCTCTACAGAGTTCTGCTGGTCCTTATGCTCACCCTTTTCACCCTGCAATCCCCGTGAACCTTTGCTCCGTGAGCAGAGCGATCATCAGAGAGTTATGTAGACATGAAGATTTGCCAGGGTGTCCTAAGCAGAGGCATCTCTGCCATACTCTGTTCACGTGGATGCCAGCAGTCCAACTCCTGCAAACAAACGCTCCCAGCAGTCACAGGGTTTGGTGTGCGATAAACTGCATATTTAGAAAGAACATTGAGCATTCCTGAAAAATGAATAAAAACATTCAGAGCTTATCTCCACAGGCATAAGGAGTGTGTCTAAGGAGAGAACTTTGATGCTGGGTGAAGTTGCATCCATGGAGTGGGAGTTGGGCTGGCTGGGTTGGAGCTGGCATGATGATGTAGTGGAGACATGGCATTAAGCAGTGTATCAGCAGCCACCAGCTGTTCCCAAGACAGAATGTGTGTCTTATCCCATAAAGGGTATGAAAAATAATAACAACAACAGCAATAATAATAATAAAAATCCACCTTGTGCATGAGTCAGCTGGGATGAATATGTTCCTTTTGGCAGTGTGTTGTACTGTGTCCTTTGATTGACCTAGGATCTTATTCAAACTGACCTTTACACATGGATCAAATGAACTTATGGCTATTGATCAGGATTTCTGCTGATCTGAGTGGACTTTGAACAAAAACCCAGATATTTTCCTCTGCAAAATTTGTGACTTTATTAATCTTTATTAATCTTGATCTTGACCATCAATGGCAGTCAAAAGACACATGCAGGTGAAAGAAGAAAAGGCACCCTTGAAACATGTAAGGCAGGTTTTCCCTGTCTCTTTTGTTAATTTTCATATAATGTTTCCTTTGTTTCTGTATGTGTCAGCTCTTCTCCACTCTTCCTCAATTCTTTTCCTTTTTCATTTCTCTGTCCCTTGCATTTGTTGTTTTCCTCCCTACCTCATATTCCCTGCTTGCCCCCCTTCTTCATGTTTTGAAGAGCATCACTACAGCATTTGTACCTGCTGGACTTATAGAGGCCCAGGTAGCTGGTGAAACACCAGGACACCGCCTTGATGCCTGGTATTGTTCTGCCTCTCCACAAAGCTCTAGTGAGACCCTGGGACTTCTGCCAGGGGAGACCAGTGCCCCTAACTCCATAGGGCCCTGCTGCAGCATCCCACATCCCATGGTAACACACCCTTCAATGTTTTCTGCTTCAGCTCAAATTATTGGGAGAGGAGCCTCAGTTTTTAACTCCAGCCTGTCTGCTGCATTCTCTGCAGTTCTCTTGGAGGAAGAGCTCAATTCAGAAAGAGAAGGTCCTGGCTTCTTCCCAGGACTTAAATGTCAGGTAGCTATTGTTTATTTGCTGAATCACCCCACCCTAACTGGTGGTGAAGTTGCTCTGTGCAGTTGAATGGTGGCAATAGCTGTCCAAAACAGGCTGTTCTAGGGTGAGTGCTATAAGTCAGGGTGCCTGGCAAGGCTGTGGGGCTCCAGCATTAATGCAGTTTATTTTAGCAATAAAGCTGTTACAGCTTTTATTCTATTCCCAGGGCGGCTCTAATTATGCCTGAGTTCTTACCTGGAAGAAAAAATTCATACCCAGCTCTAGAATTTTAGTTGCTTCCATTTAAATACTCAGAACTGTCCTGCTTTTGAGCTGTAAGCTGATGACAGGATATTTAAGAAATGCCTGAGCATTCAGCATTTGTTCTGCTTGAGGAGCTGTTTCTCCTGGATCTTTGTCTAGATCAGATTAGAAAAATGCAGCTTAGCTACCCTTTCCATACCATTCTTGCCCTGTTCCCCTGGCTTTGTCAGGCTGGCTTTTCAGCTGAAGCCCTGTTCCAGTTCTGCCAAATCACTTAGTTCTCATTCTAATTTCCATGAATTTCAGTTTTTTGCTTCTAGTTTTTGTTAACAGGAACAGTATTTTTTTGGATCCAAGTGAAAATCATTGGTTGGATAAAGCTAGATGCAGAGGGGTGAGGAGAAGCAGAAATGCCAGTGAGGAGGACAAAAAACACAGTGAAGAGGAGCTAGAGAAGCACTCATGAGAAAGCACTTTTGGGCTGATGGCTGGCCAGACCAAGGCTGGAAACAGAAGCTTGTTCAGTTTCTTCTGTGTGTTGGGAAATAGAGGCCTTTTTCGTTGCTGGTAAATAAGCACTGTGTGTCACATTGTGTAACTCCATCATCCATTTGTTCTAAAGAGAAAAAAAAATACAATAGCCAGAAAATTGCAAGCTGCTTTGTCTGTAGCATAACTGCATGGTATACCAGGCTAATAAGCCTTTTAAAATATGGCAGGTTTAAACCTGTTTTACAATAGGCAAGGATCTCAGTGTATGAAAGAAACCTCTGGATTTTGGCCCAAGTTTACCTACTCCACAACCAGAGGGACGCCCCACACAGTGCCGTACCTGGCATCCCAGACACTCACGGTGTCCTGTGAGTGGCAGTGTGACTTACAGAGGGCAGCACTGCTGCCTGCTCCTCAGTCACTCCCTTTCCTTCTACTTGGCTGTTCAATGGCAGTGGTGAGGACAGCATGTCACCATGGGTTACACACTGTTTGTGGTAGTATCAAGTGGCTTCAGAAACCTGACTTGTGGGAGCAGCCATGACATTAACCAGGTCCCTAAGGATTTCCACAGGAGGACAAATATACCTTACCCTTCTAAAGGCCAAATGATACCAGAGTGGAGCCAGCTGAGTTCCTTGTCCCCACCTCTTTAATAGTAAAGATGTTGAAGTTCTGTTATATATATGTACTGCAGCTCCTTTAGATTTAATTTAAGCTACATGACCTTGCATTTAGAGTGCCTGCCCTTGTCTATAATCTAATCAACTCAGTCAAGAGGAGTAGTTGGACATGGATGAATGTAGGCCCAGGAGCCAGAAATTAGATTGTGTGCCATTACATCTGTGGATTTATAGCAGAAATTTACTGCAGAAAGTGGAGGTTTTTATCTTCTCAAGAACCCAGCAAGAGGGAAAGGTAATGGCTGACGCATTTATTGCATGGAATCTGAAAAGACTTATGGATTAGATGGATGGAACAGGCATGAGTCAATTAATTGGTTAGCACACAAGTGGAAGAAAAATCTTGCTAGAACCATTCTTTCTTCATTGATGGGACAGTGTTGTGATGGAAGCTGTAAACAGGGGTGTACAAAAACATAAGGGATTTTTTTTACCTTCTGGAGCCACTTCAAGCAAGTGCTTTCCAAAGCACAGTTTGCATTCTGCTGCTGGCATTGCTCAAAACCATTTTAGTTCCTTCAACCTAGCCAGAGTCTGCTCAGCTCTCACCCTGGGCTCCCCTCCTCCTGTCTTATCAGCGTTATGCCTGGCCCTCACATCTGATCGACATCCAGGGCTTTGTTTTCTGTGTGGCAGAAATTATGCATTTGCCCTGACACGGGTCACAGGGAAGACGCACATGCCCATCATGGTCTCAAATGGCCACTTCACTCTTGTTTACTTTCCCCTCCTGTTGTCCTAGGCACTGTAAAAATCACCCCAAACCCCCCAGATCCTGTGCCAGGAATTGTAATGCAAGGCCAGAGAGTAGGGAACATGCATGGGTAAATGGGGAGATGGTAAGAACTAGATGATCTTATTTATTTTAACTTCATGTAGACAAAAGACTTTTAAGTTTGTGTATGAGTTCCACAAGAAGTTTGTTTGTGCTGGCATAGGAGCCTCAAATCATTACATTCACATTTCCAGCTCTGGATAGTAACATTTTTAATACAAAATTAAGCAAATGTTTTACTTAAGTCACAAATTCCAAGTCACATTGGATTTTGGGAAACCTTTATAAAAACAACATAACACAAGATTGCATCTAGACTGCTTGGCAGCCAGCCTGTAATGGCAACCAGGAGGTTTATTGTTGTGAATTAGTTATTTAGAAGAAGCTGAAAGTGTGACAAAATAACAACAAGGGTTTTTTTTATTTGTAGAAAGTCAAAGCTGAGAGTTCTCAGCAGGAACACACTGTACAATGTTAGAGCAGAGACTGCACCAAGAGAGATGCAAACATAAGAACCCAATTGATGAGAACAGGGGGAATAAACATGTGATGGGAACAAACCAGAAGAATGCTCAGTGCCTGAAAAACTTGTAATGATAAGGGATTTCTTTATTCTATTCCATGAAAATCTCTCATATTACATTGTAATTGCATGAGGGAAAAAACACAAGCAACTGAAGAAATGAACAAAGAAAAGACTTCCTCTGTTTTGGGTATTCTGAGTGTGACTTAGTTTGTGAACCCCGAGGGCATTGTTAGTGCAAGCCCTATTCCTTGAGATGGAAGCCAGCCTGAGAAATAATGAGTAAGAATAAGGGGGCTGTTGGCACAATATTATGATTATTTAAGGAAATAATGTGATATGAGGATTAGCACAGGATAATAGCTATTGCATATAGCAGTGTTTTATGGTCCATTCTGCGTTGCTTAACATTATTACTCATTCTGTGTCAGGCACTGTTAAACTGAATTTTAAAAGGAGGCACTTTGCCTTGCTCTGATGTTGGCAGCTTTGGTGTATTGTTAAGCCTTACAGTCTATGTGTCTCCGTGCATAATGTAACACTTACTGGTTTGAACTGTAATTCTCTTTTATAATCTTTTACTACTTTGAGACATTGTCCCTTATGGAATTCCCATAACCTCAAACTAGATTTACTCATAAAAACAAACAAAAACGGTTATTTCCTGAACTTTGTTATTCTTCCTTCTGCAAATTAAGAAGTTGTATTTTTGTTTGATGTCTGTGGTTGAAAGGAATTAATCTGTGGCTCAGCAGCAGGATGGGGTGGCATCAGTTCTGATACAGGTCTATGGGATCCTGCAGACCTCACATTACTAACTCTTGCTCCCCACTCTCCTCTGCAGGGATTCAAATGGAACCCCATGCTAAGACTAGACTCATGAGATGGCTCCAGTCCATTGCAGAACCAGATATGAAATGGCCAGACACAATTCTGGCCCTGTGCAATTAGTGGGCAGATATTCAGGAGGCATAAAATTTGGTTTGAAACTTCAGGCTATTAATCCTTGCTGCATAGCTATCAAGATCTTTGCCGAGGGCATGTAGTGATAGGATAAGGGGTATTTGCTTTAAACTGAAAAGGGCAAATGACCACTATGGGCCACATCCTGGCACTGTCACAGTCCCTGAGTACAGATCGGAAGGAGACTGAGGGGACAAAGCAGGTCCTATGGTGTTCAAATCTAACCCTAATGGCATATGTGGGTCTCATCAGGAGTTTGGGCCATCATTTCATCAAAGGTGTTATCTGAATGATCTGGCCTTTTGGGAAGACTAATTGCAGATTTAGGAGGGCCCCTGCAGTGCCTGAACTCAGCTCTGCATCAAATGCATGGGGTTGTAGGACAGCTCAGGGTTGGATCAGCCCTCAGCCCTGGCCTGCCCTAACTGCACAATGATAGATCAGCCTCTGCCTCAACATTTCCTGGGTCAGGCCCAGCTGCAATATCATGCTGCTTGGACATGACTGCAGCAGAAATTTAAATCCACTGCTTCAGATTGCCTGAGAACTACAGCTTAGGTTTAGTGTGGATTTGATAAGCTAAGGGCCAAGGGATGAGCATCAAACCTGATTTTTGCTTGGGCTGTCAGGGTTCAGGTGGGCCTGGGTTTGAGAAGAGCTGTCCTCTCCTTTGACTGCAGTTCAGTGGCATTAATCTCCTCCAGCATCCCCAGGGGATGGTGGCAAACATGCACATTTGTGAGACGCTGTCCCCAGAGAACTTGTCCCTGTTTTCAGCAGTCAGCAGGAAGCTGTTTCCTGCCAGTTCACAAGGGACAAGGTAGGGGTAATCCTGTTTGCTACCACCCTCATTTTTCCTTGCAGACCTATGTTCCAGGAACATCCTCATGCAGAACAAAGCTGAAAATGCACTGCTGTCTCTGCTGTTGCCCTGGGATGAGGTGCAAGGTGTACCTAATATACCTAGTGAGTCAGGAGCTAAGTTTGGCTCTTCTCCTTTGTAAAACCTGTGCCAAGGGAAGATTTTTCTGAGCACACCATGTTTATTAGTCTAAAAAAAAAATGTCAGGAGGCAGGCTATTTATGTTTGTGAGTGCCACCATCAGGTGCCATATGAATTTTCTATTTACCTCTCTTCTGGGGGATTGTACTCAGAGTCTCCATCTCACAGCTGGCTCATGTCTAGTAGGGACAGGACATTATGCTGTACAAGTCTGAGCACCCTGGGATCAGCAATGAGTCACCCCACATCTCTCCACAGTGCTGTGAGGCAGCCTAAAACTGAAGCTGGGTCTGCAGAGGGAGCAGGGGCAGAGACAGAGTTTTATTTGTTTGGGAAGCACTCAAACGCCATGGAGATGAAGGCCACATAAGCACCTAGGTAAATAGAAAAGGCTTTGCTAACAGAGAGTAGTAATGCCTAATGAATCATGCTGCTGCCCTGCAGTGTTGTTATCACTTTTGCATTGTGCAATCAAAAGCTATGAAGTTGGCAATAAAAATAATGCACGATGCATATCTGCCTGGTTATGCAGAAGGCAGCCATTTCCTATAGATACTCAATTAAACATAGATGGTTGACTTCAAAGTCAAATTCCAGATGATCCAATTTCTTTGAGTTTCCAGAAGGCTCAAATCTTGATTGAAGTGCCTCTGCATGGACCTCTCTAATTAAAACTGTATCAACTGTTTAACTGAAGAATGTCTCCTGTTCTTTCACAACAACCTGCCTCTCTGGGTTAAAGAGTCACAGAAAGAGACCACCTAGCTCGTTCACCACTACAGTATGGATAGTTGGAGTCTGCTGTAGGCTAGCAGCTCCTCTTCTCCACATAATCAGCTCTAACTCAATATATGGAAACAGCCATAGGGGATGTTTTTTCTGTGTCTGACACTGGAAATATATTCTGTAAGGCAGATACTAAAGAATAAAAATTTTTAGCTAAAATGGGGTGTTTCTTCCTTCAGCCTTTCACCATTTTAAGTGCTGACCCTGAGGTGAACTTTAAAGAGTTTCTGCCCTTACCCATTTGCCTTTGTATATTGGGGTTTTGGATAGGATTCATCATGGAAGAGCCTGTTTCTGTGAAAGAAGCTGTGCTTCCTGAATATTTGTGCTTCTTACTAAAAGTTTTCTTTTCCTGTGGGATTCTTGAGCTGTGCTTCAAGTTCAGGTATTCAGTTTTATTGAAGGTAAACATACCAGTAGTGGGAACGTATTCAGCCTCAAACTTTTGGAGATTCAGACACCATTTATTTTAATAAATGTCACTCCAGTGAGTGAGAAGGAGAAGCCAATCCAAAACCTCTGGGTTGAAACTGTAGATCTCATTTGTATCCAGTATTCAGAGTTCAGTCGTGCCCTAGTATGAGCTGGCTCTTCTTGCCACTGCACTTAGATCCAGATCTGAATTCATGCCTAATACTTGTGGTTTGGGCCCATCTCATGTTATTAGTCATCTCCTCATCATACCATTACTTGTGGTCAATCACTCCCATTTGGAGAAAGGATTTCTCATATCAGTTTTCATTTCTTATCCCAGAAGCTCTTCCCCAGATGTAGCTCCAACTTAAGTTACTGCCAAGCATACATATCTATTCATGCCCCTTTGAGCTTCACTCGTCTAGATATATGGAATCATGAAATATCCTGAATAGGAAGGGGTCCATAAGGATCACCAGCTTCAAATCTTGGCCCTGCAGAGAACAACCCTAAGAGTGCCTGAGAGTGTTGTCCAAACACTGAACTTTGAAATATACTGTCTTCTTCTCCAGAAACTATCTCAAATTATCTTTGGCAGGGTAGTTCTGGATGTGTGCAATAACAGGATGGAGTCTCAGCTCCTTTCCTCTACTTGACAAGTTACCCCATCATTAAGAATGAAGACTCTTCTCTCTCTATTCAGGCAGGGTCCCACTCTTTCATTCTTTTACTTATGCTTTTTCAGCTAATCTCTGTGAGGATTCTCCACTTGCTGGTCCATGTTTCCATGATGCTCAGCAGCTCACCTTTTTCCTCCTCCAAACCCCCTAACTACTCATGGGTAGTTGAAGAGTGGATTGGGGAGCAGAAATTTTTCACTTCTTGATCTGTCTTTTGGAATTGAAAAATATATACCAAATATTTAGTGAGCCACAGAAGAGTTCTCTGCAGACTGGTGGAATTACATAGTAGATGTGAAAGGAATCTTGGGTCATGAAGACAAGGTTTTAAGTGTCCATCAAAAAACATAGTTGTTCCTGCAGCAAGGCTTGGTATCACTGGGTTCTTTGTCAGCAGATAGAAAACACATGTTCCTTTCTATTAGCAGGAAGTCATANTTTTTTTTTTTTTTTGTCTCTAGTAGCTGAAAGAGCTGTACTTTTTTGTGTTTACAGCTCCCTAACATAACCTATAACTGGCTCCAGAATTCTAACTTAGAGTGTGGGTGAGAGAAGATCATTACTTGTCAGAGAACTCTCGACGGATCCTTTCAGCACATGCAGAAGGACAAGAAGACGCTTCAACAAAATCTGCCTTGGCTTCAAGTGAGTTTGGTGGAACCATAATGCACATTCTTTTTAATTTCTAGCCATTTCTTTTTTTCCTTTGACCACAATAAAGTATAAACAACAATAAAGTATAAAAAAGCTCCTAGAAGTAGACTTTTAAGATATTGGGAGATAATTCAAACAAGAAAGCCAATGGCAAAGAGGTTGTCTTTATCCTCAGACAGACAAAATTAACTGCATGATGATGTAGATGGTTGCATGTTCTATGTTTCATTAGGTTCCACTGAAAGTCGTTGGAACTAATTTTATCTACTTTTGACTATTTTAAAATTAGAAGTTTGGTGCAAAATTTCTAAGACTTTTTGGGTCTGATTCTGGGCTATGGAGAAGGGCACTCTGGAAGGACAATCCAGCCTAGATATCACAGAGCCTACTTAAGCTTCTCTCTGATGGTAACTACAAATTGTCTAGAGAAGAATCCAAAATTACTAGCCTAGCCTTGATCTTTAGTTTTCAGATGGCTTAAATTGAGAGTAATAAACACTACTCATATTACCCAGGCCTGCAGTGGCCAATGTTTCTGTTGCCTTATGACTGATTTGGTGGCTTTGAACTGGCATTGCAGTGGATCATACCATAAAAGTCTTCCTGGCTGCAGGTCCCACCTGAGCTGCATGGACACTGGGCTATCTCTTTGTCTGTGGATGGGACAGTGTGGTCCAGGGAGCAGAGATGCAAACCAGGCACACCAGCTGGTCAGTGGTCAGAATTAGTTTCATGGGGTGAACCTTAGAACTGCACAGATATGGCCAGTGTCTGCACACTTCAGTAGTGTCTGTGTTTTGTAAAGATGATGAGATGGTTTTTTAATAGATTAGTTTAGATGGATACCACTGAATGCAAAGACCTTCCAGATCTGCCTACCTTGCACATCCCCTGAAGAGAGGGAGGTGCTCCAGTCTGGTGGCTTTTTCTAGGTTTGTCTGCAGCTCTGATGCTGTGAATGATCTGATAGTCCCTCCATAAACACAATTGTAGGGTGCTTGTGGCAGAACTATATACTGTGCAGTGACTCCCCAAGTGTGGATTTCAAAGTGTAATCTGTTGCTGGGATTGCTTGTACACAATGCCTGCCTTGGTGAGGTGCCACAATCAATACATGACACTTCATAGGGGATGGACAAGTATAGGCATGTGCAAAGAAAACAAGCAAAAATATCTCCTGAAGATGTGGGGAAACCTGTGTGCTGGACACTTCAGCCCTTTGAGGAAGATTCACCTTCAGTTTTGCTCTCACATCTCACAGGGACCTTGCAGGGTCATCATCCTCTTCCACTGCCAGTCATGCCTCAGTCCTGAGATAGCATCCCGCACCCAGGAAACCCTCTTGGGTGACCTGCAGCTGGCTGAGTCTGGCAGAGCAAGGACAGAGTATGGGTTTGCACTGCAGCCAAAGGAAGTGTCACTTGCAGGGACCCAAGCTGCTGCAAACTGCTCAGCTACAGCCTTGCACCTCAGTCCCATCCCACCATGTGCTCAGACACTCCTGCCCATGGCCCATATGTTGAGGACATGAATGCTTGGTCTTGCACAATGCTGTTTATTTCACTATAGAAGCTGTTTCAGAAACCTTCTGAGTCAGCATCATAGCTGACATGGTCATCCTGGACACCAGAGCAGGGGACAAACAACTATTAATGGGAAGATACTCACAGCCCTTCCCATATTGCAGATTTGAGATGGAATGTGCAGTGTGGACTGACAGAGTGAGCTTTCCTTGCTCACTGTGCAGCCAAATGTGCACAGGCTCAGGCATCTGTGGGGCTGCTCTCTGTGCATCTCTGCAGCTGCCCTTCTGTGGCACAAAGCTGCCCACACCCTCCTCAAATAAACAGCTTTTAAAAGAAAGCTGGAACAAAGCTACCAGAGAGAAGCATCAAGGGAAGCAGCAAGTAGCAACAGAGGCTGTAAGAGAGATGAACCCAGTAACCACCATAAGAAGATAAAAGGAGAGGCTTTCTTCATACTGTCAACTGAGTAAACAGCTCCATTGTCACTGGGGTATTATTTGTGTAATCCCTTGGAGTGAATACTGTTTCAAATCTGCTTGTTTTCACATGCAACCACACTTCCCGCTGCTGCTCTCAGCACTGCAGTGCCCAGGCCTGCCAGCCCTGTTTCAAAAGCATTAAGTTCTTCCAAACTGTGTTTTTCCCCCACAAGTTCAGGGACAGCCAGGCAGGAGAAGGCTATTTGTGAGGACACAGCCACCTTGGCCATGCTCCTACAGCACCATGAAGCTAAGATGAGCCAGCAGATGCCAGCTCCTTGGCTATGCCCCTGAGGATGTGATGCAGGGAGGTCGTGGTGCCCTGGCAGCAGAAAGTCTATCCTTTGCTGTCACTTTGTCCATGACATTCTGTGCTGCTAGGAACTGCCCCGGAGGATGCAGATGTTCAGAGAAAATCCCAGGAAAACCTTGCTGAGGAGTTCTGCTCAAGCTTGGGATGTCCCTTGTTTCCCATTAAAGTGATGCCTCCTCTTCCTGCCTCCCACCCACACAAAACAAGGTCCCATCAGTGAGGAATCTGGTCCACTCCTGCATCATACCTACTGCACACCATGGGGAACAGCACTGGAGGACACAGGAAGTCCTAAATGCTAAGCTATGACTTTTCATCAAAAGCCAAAGTCTTGACTGCAGAGGCACAAACCTGAACGGAAGTCTCTGATTCCGCTACCAGCATGCACCTTTTAATTCAGTCAATTTGATGTCAATGGAAGAGACACATATGAGCAAATTTGCACAGATTTGATAAAGGATCTATTTAATTGTACATTGTCAAGCTGGAGTAGACACCTTGTGCAACTAAGACTTAATATATATTGACTTACCTGAACCACTGAGGACACAAAAATAGATAGAATGGATAGAAACTAGTTTCAGAAAGGTGCAAAGTTTAAACATTATAAATAAACATTTAAAAAGAGAAAAGAAATAAAATAAACCAACAAAACAAGCAAGCCATACATATTTTCATGTAGATGTTACGTGAATAGGTACTCAGGTGACACATCAGTACTTGTCCCATTTAATTTGCAGAGGGATAATAGGGTTTGTCCATATATCTTCAGGTTGGGGCACAGCAGTAGATGTCACCTCCTGTGAGGACAGGTGGCATTTTCATGTTCTTGAAATGGAATTAAGGAAATAATGAAAAGACTTGGGAGTATCTGTCCCCTTCCAGCTCCCACCAGCAGGACACAGCTTCATGTTGGCATGGGGGCTTAGGCAGCAGCAAGTACTCATCCTCATGGGGCAGCAGCTGTGCCTTATGTGCCCTTCCCAGGACATACACCTCCTCCAGGGCTTGGAAATGATCCAAGGCAATTGCTGTAGTTGGTATCTTATGTGGCACTCTTTTAGATGGAAGTTCTCCTGGTTCTGTCCTTGGGAAAGTGTGTATGCTCTACTGTTCCCCACATCACACTGTGTGGAATAGTTGGCACCTTGCTTCCAAAGGAGTCACCTTTCCTGTCATGTCTGAATGACCTCAGAATGGGTTCCTAATTGGACCCATGCATGTGCTCCCCCAAGGCACTCTGACACTCCTCAAACCCATTCACTCACGTCATGGATCATTAAGACCCTTTGCTACTGACAATGCTACTTCCAAAAGGTTTATTTTATGTCTGTTTGGATATAAGCTTTAAATTATTTTATAAATAAACATCTGGAAGAAATTAAAAATAAATCTTATAAAATCTTCTAAAAATAAATTCTGTTTGCAGGCACAAAGCTGCTTTTGAAAAAAATTTTCATTTTCTCCCCCACAAAATGAGAGGTGTGCCAGCCTCTGTTTTCCATTTAGTGCTCAGCTACAAACTCAGAAGTGTCAAGTTCATCCTCTGCACAGGCATGTTGAGAAGGATTCCTGCTATGTGCCATGGCTTGAATGCTCCAAGGAACAAATCCAAGCCCTTTTTCCCATCTGATCCACATTAAGTAACCTAGGATGCTTATGTGGGTTGGAGATGGGGTCCTGAGCCTCTTCCTCACTTGCAGTGGCAGCAATCAGATCCAGGTCTGGCATGAACATCCCCCACCATCCCTCCAAGCACTATAGCTGTGCAATCTCACTCAGTGTGAGACTCATGCTGCTGTCTCCTTTCCCATTTCCTCTCTCAGAGGGGCTCTCTCTTGCATTTGGAGCACAGTGCTGGAACCTCTCATAGAGAGCTGAAACCTCTCTCTTGCTCTGTGGCTCCATCTGCTCCACAGCTGGTTTGGCAGATGACAAGTGGCATCTGGTATGTGGCTTTCAGAGCAGAAGAAAGTGGTTGGTAGGGACAAGTTACAGCAATGTCATCAGGTTTAAAATGAGACCTGAGAGTAGGCCATTCCTTGACCAAGTGCTGTGACTCCATGTGACCCAACAGGTGGAATATGTCCCTCAGTCCATGACAGGTCCTGGGGATATCTTCTGCACTGGAAAAGAATTTGTTCAAAATTTTGTACAGTCTCTGTGGAGCTCTTGTCATAACATGCCTGAGACAGAAATTCCTTCTGAAGGCATATGGTCTTCATAAGCACCTTGAGATTTACAGAGATGCCTGGCAAAGAAAAAGGAAAGTGGAGACTGACGGGAACACAAATTTCTACTTTTCTGGTGGTCTCTGCCTCACCTCTGACTGTGTCAAACTCAGGCTTGCAGGGAAAACAAGGAAGGATGCTTCACTGCTGAAGGCTTTTTGCCTGCATCCTTGCTCTACACACCTCCTCTCAAATGCCAGCTCTCTTGGGAGACCAACAATGAGAAATGTTGCTTCTCCTTGTGTGGTGTCAGTATTCTGAACTGCTGCAAAGACAGCTACCCTGTTTACTTGCACTCTGCATCTCACATGTCCAGGCACATCTTCCTGACGGTTTTGTTTTCCCTCCTCTGCTATTTTAATCTGGAAAGAAGGAGATCAAGAATTATCCATTTACCAGCTTTTCTACAGAGAATAAGCATTCCTTGGGTTTTCCTCAGGGATCCATTATTCCAGAACACTGTAGCTCTTTCAGCCTGTTTCTGCAAATCCTCTTGAAAGAGTGTCTGAGTTAACAGCATGCCAATATCAAGCTTTCAGGAATAAGGAGCCAGGCCCACAAAGTCATGAGATTAGCTTTAAAATAGAGAGTGGTTTAGGTTTTTATAAAAAAGAAGCATTAAAATTTGGCATTCATTTTATTTACTTTTTGTTTTCCAGTCTTTGGCATATGCTCAAGTCACACTTTCAAGCTTTTCTCCTGTAACTGTTAGAAACAGAAGCTGGCACTCTCAGGAGCTGATTCCCAAGACTCAGGAGGTTTATGAAACTGGAATTCAGGGATAATCACTATAAAATTACAAGAGCTGGGACCATTGAGTTAACAGTATGGTAAAAACTGATTGCCAGAAATATCATTACTCTGGCTTTCATTTGCTTTTAAACCTTTTTGATCTGTGGACTGAGTCTATTGCTGAGTACTACCAAACCTATTAAATAGCCCTAATTCTTTTTATTTAGAGCCATCTTGTACTTCTACAAGCTTTATTTCTCTCTCCAAAGCCCAAAGAGTATCTCTCTTCCTCTGCTCTGCACAGTAATGTTTTGGGTAGATGTCAGATCCAGATTATTGAATCTTGAAACTTTGTTTAGGTGAAGATAGTTTGACCCCTTCTAACTGAAGGTACCTTTATACACAAGGTGGGTCTCTAAGGTCCTGTTGTAGCTGATAGAAATGAAGGTTTGAGTCAATAGCCCACACAGAGACAACTGAGGTACTTGGCGTAGCCATGTCATAGAATCACAGAATGGTTTGAGTTGGTGTGCTGGTTTCAGCTAGAACCTAGCCCACAGAAGTAATTGACCAATCAGAAAAGTGTACGCCTCTGTGCAAACACATTTTAAAAATCGAGAACCTGGAAAAGAAGCTCTCTTTTCTTCCGGCGAAGACTGAGGTAACAGCTCTGCCACGCCCGGGCTGGGCTGGCCCCCGCCGCATGGCTGGAGAGGCTGGGCCCGGCCTGGCCCGGCCGAGTCTTTTGTTTCTCTTTGC
>VWZN01021666.1:14226-75751 GCA_013396955.1 Regulus satrapa | reverse complement strand
AAGACATAATGTAATAATGAAATCCATTGTCACAAATAAACCTGTAGGAGGATTTAGATGTTTTTCCCTTTTTTCTGACCCACTTGGTCCTCACGTGTCTCGTTGTGCCAAGAGTGCTCTTGACGCTGCAGGAAGGTAACACAAAGGCAGTGAACAGATCCCTCAACAGATTTACTGAGTAGGGTGGATGTTACATATTTCCAGGAGAAGAAATAAAAATAAAAATATATTCTGTTTAGTGCAAGTGTGCATGAGATGCTTTCAGTGGTAAACTCAAACCCTGCCTGCCATCCTCCCATGGCTTGACCTAGCCCTTCCTGCATTGGCAGCAGGACAATTTTTATGGAGCAGTTCCGAACTTCAGAGACAAGTTATGGAGTGAGAGGAGAAAAGTTGTTGGCCCTCAATCCTCATACAGAGCCCAAGGCAATCCAGGGTGTCCTGAGCTTGCAGTGCTAGTGTGCAGTGTCTGCAATACCCAACCCAATGGAAGCAGCTGGTACCTTCTTAGTACAGTACCAGATTTCCTCCTCCTTAAAGAAAATAGACCCCTTTCTGTGCTGAATTTTGTCACTTCTGCCCTTAGTATTTCCAGATTGCTTTAATTTTAGGTACTTCTCCTAGTCTGTCCTTGCTTCCTCATTTCTTACTTAATGTTTGCTCTGCTTTGTCATTTTAGCCTGTTTTCCTAAGGAAATGATGCACCGTTCAAATGAAATAATCATGTTGTTTGTGGCTCCATATATGTCCCATTCATCCTCCAACATAAAAAAAAAAAAAAAAAAAGCCAATCCAGAATACTGGTCTACCATAACTGCATCTGTTGGAGGAGAAAATACTTCCAAGCTATTGAAGCAGATGGGGACCTTGTGCTTCCAGAGAAGGGTGTGGTATCCTTCCCTGTCTGTTATGCTTCCTTGTCAAAGTGCTGCTTAGCTGCTACTGCTGCAGGAGGAGAAAGCAGGAACAAGACCTTTTTCCTGGCTCTGAATCAACCCTTTTCTCCATCCGGCATCAGTCACATGAAATCTATAAGGTAAGGACCTTAGGTGCATCCCAGTTACTTGGGGGCAACTCAAATGGGCTGGTGTGGTGGCACCTCAGCATCCC
Organism: Regulus satrapa; assembly: GCA_013396955.1. Classification (NCBI taxonomy): domain Eukaryota; kingdom Metazoa; phylum Chordata; class Aves; order Passeriformes; family Regulidae; genus Regulus; species Regulus satrapa. The sequence goes on along the minus strand of VWZN01021666.1, from coordinate 74,641 downwards.
CATCCCACAAGCCTCGGAGATGCAGTCAGAAACAAAAGGCTTGTGTCCTTGTAGACAGTCCAAAGGGGGAAGGCAAAGCAAGGCAAGGCAGGACAGTGCAAGGCGAGGCAAGGCAAGTGCTGCTGGGCCTGCAGAGCCAGAGTGCAGCAGCTGCTGTTTTCCTGGGGTTACGGGTGGGTGGAGGAGCAGAAAGGAACAAACAAGGCTTCCAGATGAGTTCATCCCCTCTCAAATCACACTCATAGAAACACATCTGTGTTTCCAGGCCTGTGTACAGCAAAAACCGCTTTAGTCAGCGTTTGTTTTCAGTTTTGTGCGTTGTCCATTTGTATGGTTCTTTTTTTTGCCTCTTCGAATCAGATCCTCTGGTGTACAAGGACTCATTTCAGCCACAACTTTATCTAGAAAGCTGCTCCCAACACTTCCTAATCTCATAAACAAGAAAGAAATTACTTAATACTGCAGAACAGAACCAGTTTTGTTGAAGCAGTAGCAGCCTCAAAGAAACACCTTGCATGCACGTGTCTGCAGACTGCTGTCAGCAGAATGATATTTTCTAACCCAGGTAAACTATATTTTATTTTGAAATGGCACACAGCAGTAATTACTGTATTTGGGTAGTACCACAGGACACACAAGTAGCATTTGGCAGGGAGGTGATTAAATCACCAAAGTGTAATTGAAGGGTTTGATTGCATTCCACCTCCAGCCATCAGCATCTGCAGTATTTGTGTTGTCAGCTGGTTTGAAAGCTGTGGTCCAGCAGACCAGGGTGATGCTGCCCACAGGTCACTGCAGGCCTGGCTGTAGAAATCTGCATCTTGCCAGCCTGGAGATGCCTGAGCTGGTGGACATCTCATTGCCTACATGCCACAGATACAGGTTTCAGGGCAAGACTCATCACAGCAGATTCTGATCTTAAGGGCATGACTTTTAGTGCGAATAGAAGAATCCCAGGTTTTGCTTACCAAACCCTATGATTTCTGAATTGTCGTGGGAAGCTCCAAAATATCTTGCACTGTAAAATCTCAAAGACCCAAGAACAAATACAGAATAGATATTTTCCACATTAAGTTCATGTATTTTTACCTCCAGAGCTTTCATACACATTTTTGAAATATATCATTTGCAATAAGAAGTGGATGCTTTTCCAGGGAGTGCCAGTGAAGTGCTGCACAATTAACAGCACCAGCCCAGTGCCGGCTTTGTGAAACTGAAACTGTCAATTTTACTCAGGCTGGTTACCAAAGTTATCTAAGTACCAAATTCCTACAGCAATCAGTTTTCCCTGTGATTTCTCCACACCATCAGGGAAATTAAATGCCCTTACTGGTAGCTCCCAGGGCAAGCTGCTGTCCTGGAAGTGCTCATGGCAGCAACTAGGGAAAGGAGAATTCCTTCAGCAGAGCAGCAGCTGCAGAGCATAAAGCAGGAGCATTGCCCCGCAGACGTTCAAAAACAAATATTGACTCAGTTGTGTTTGTGAGCTTTTCTTTTTACCTTCCCCAGACATCCCAGGTGTACAGCAGAGCATGTGGGAATACTTGAGGAAAATTATCTCTGGCCTCAACTAGCACCCTGGATAAGATGTATTCTGGTGTTACTCAACATTGGAAAGCTTGCACTGCCACCCAACAAAGGACTTGCAGCAACAGGGTGTGTGGGGCAGAAATGGCTGCTCAGAGTGAGCACAGGACTCTGGACTCCCCACCTTGCCACTGGGCTGCCCAAGGACTGTGCCTTTGGGCAAGGCCATCTGTGGTGAGAAACAGCCCTGATCCATACACACTAAACACCCTGTTGGTTGCATCCACAGGATGACCATTGAGAAATCTGCAGAGCATTGTTTCAGCTACATGGGAAAAAAAGGTGACAGAGTAGTAGAAAATTTTCCTGCATCACCTGTATCTGAGAACTCCATACACTGTCCAGTCACTGAGAGTGAATTTAACAAATAAAAAACAGTTATAAGTTATTTATCCCAGTCACCAGTGTTTTTGCAGCACAAGACAACTTTCTATTTTGCTACCAGTCTATTACTTAAATCTAGAAATAATAGAGCATCTCATTAAGGACTCCAGATTATAAAAATCTGTACTCTGAGAATCTGACCCCCATATCCATTTAAAAAAATGTATTAAAATATAAAACACACCAGCACACTGATGGAGAGACCTACCCCTTAAGGGAAAGCCTTTCAGCATTCACAGAGCTTCCAGCATGCCCTGAGAGCTCTCCAGTGAGGCTGTACAAGAAAATCATGAAAAGCAGGACTGGAACAAACCTTGGGAGTTTGACTACTGCCCTGCCTTCATAATGAATGGGATAATCTCCCAAGTCATGCCTGATGGGAGTGTGCCCAACCTGTTTGCAAAACCTCTAAGGACAGAAAATCCTTTACTGGGATCTATGTACCTCATCTGATCACTGTGTGTCCTGTCTTCTGAGGATGTGAAAAAGGCTTTGCTTTATCCCCCAATTCAGCGTAATCCCTCCAAATTCCGCTTCTATAGATTAAATAAATTCAGCAGTAGCATTTTTGGGATGATCTTGAGGGACACTGTCATATAGAGACATAAGGAATAAGGAAGTTCATTTCATACAAGCTCATTTAGAAGAAAAAATACAAATCTTCCATAGAGGAGGAAAAAAGCCCATTTTTGGCCCCTCAGAAGAAATGTTCCATCCAGGTTCTTTTAATAACTCTTCTTGACAGCTGTGTATGCATATTCTGCGTGAACAAGAACAAACACAATTGGAGCTTCAAAAAGAAAAAAAGAAGAAAAAAAAAGTGGTTGTTTGTTATTTTTTTCCCTTTCATAGAGGAGCTTTGAAGCTAAGTGAATAAAATCCAATGGGAATATAATACCAGGAGACTGAAAAATCCCTTGAGAACAATATGGATATCATGCAATCACAGAATCCTAGGATGGTTTGGCTTGGGAGGTTATTTTAAGAATTACCTAATCAAACACCCTGCCATGGGAAGGGACACCTTCCACAGTACTGTATTGCTCACAACCTCATCCAAGCCTTGAACACTTACAGGGATGAAGTAGTGACAATACTGACCTGACTGACTGACAAGTGATGTACTAACTACTGTCAGCAATGGAGTGTCCTGAGGGGCAACTTGGGCATATCTTTGGTGCAGCAAGGACTAGAGGAAAAACAGTGAACAAAATGTTGAGGGAAAGGGGGAGGTCTCCACAACAGGGACTTTAGTATTAGCAGCATAAATGCTGCCTGGTGGAATGCTTTTGAGATAGGATTGAGCTACTCAGATAGGCAGAAAATAAGGAAAGACCAATTGAAAGGCAGCAAAGAAGGTAATATTTTTATCCCATGGCATGAGGGATTATACAGCTCCCAGACACATGTGTTATCCCAGTTCTCAATAAGAGTGACTTCCCTGGAAAGTGATGGATAGAAACATCTCTGGCCTCTGTTTAAAAATGAAATTAATATCACATAAAGAGGAAAACTGGGATAATTTGACTATGGCTGCACAGATGTGGGTCTCAGTTGCAATATCCACCTGGCAGCAGCTCTATTCACTGAGTCAGTGAACTTCCCCTCTGTCTGGTGGGTGTTTTCCAGAACTAAGCACACTTGGCATTGACAGCGGCTTTTAAACCCCTGCAAGTTAGCCCTGCCAACTCTCTCCCAAGTACATCTTATGTCTCACGTGTTTCTGTACTTAGCACTGACACCCTGGCCCCAGGAAGGGAAAAGCCCCATTTACTGCACCTGGAGGGCTCCTCCCAGCTGGGCTCCTCTGGCAGCTCAGACGTCCCAGGGATGATCTGCCAAATGCACTAGTCTTGGGATGCTGTGATAGACTTGGGATGCCAAACTTGGGATTCTGTTCAGGTCTGCCTATTTGGAGAAGGGTGTGAGTCCTGAGCAGGACTAGGATGGACTGGCTACTCTCCTACATGCACTCTGAATGAAACAATGGCAGAGTCTGCCACAGCACCCACGCCAGCCTCCTTGGAGACACAGTTTTGGCCAGAAGTTCTCGGCACATCCTGCAAACCCTGCCTGGAGCAGACAAAACTGTGAGCTGTTTGTGGATCAGTGCCCTCCTTCCCACACAGACATATGCTGGAGGAAAAAAACAAGCTGCCTCTCTCCAAGCCCTTGCACAGGCTCCAGCTCTCTTGCCATTGAACTGTCATATGAAAGCCAGTATCTTAAAGGTAATCACTGCTGTCCCCTCCACAGGATGGCTTTACTCCAAGGAAAGTGTGTCTGCAGCACAGATATGTTTTTGAAAAGGGGTGTTGGGTGAATCCTACTGAGATGGGGAACAGGGTGAGTGGAAAAAGCAACAGGTGTGGAAGATGAATGATACAGATAGAAGGAGAGAAAACATGCAGGAAGAAGGTAAAAGAGAGCTCAAAGAGAGCTCACAGCAGCTGACAGAACCCTTCAGGGATGACTTCTCTACACAGACAGAACAAGCACATCTCCATAATGTCACCTACTTCTTCAGTTATTCAAATTCCCATGTCTTGGAAGAAGCAAAATACCTTCATTGATTGAATTTTTTTTCTGTATTGTATAACAGCTGGATATATTCCATGTTAGAGAACAAGATTATCACTTGTTGAAGGCCCTGGAGTGCCTTCCAGTCCACACTTCTGTCTCCCAAATGGAAATGGCAATAAGAACATCTGTATAACAAGTTGTCTTTGATCCTGACTTCATTCCTACCACCACAGAACTGGAATAGAGTGCAAACACAAAGCAAGGAGGAATGCAGAGGTAAAAAGAAATGGGCCCATTTCTGGCCCTTCCACAGGTCATCAGGGATCTTGCAACTGGAAAGTTGCATTTTACAGACCTTTCTGACTGTAGCCTTGCCCAACATTAGGTTGTATTTGGGAACTTGCACAGTACCTATGCCAAGTCAAGCACTGTCTTTAATTCCTAGGAGTAGCATCACCCCTGGATAAGTGCAAGAAATGAAGCACAGGGGGGCTAAACATCACTGTAAGGGACTGAATTTAGCTGAAAGTTAAGCGCTTTAATAAAAGTTAGCACTTTCCCCAACAAACTATACTTTCCCTTCTGGATTTCTTGCAGAAGCACTTCCAACCCCTTCTTGTTCAGCCCCACAACTGAGGAAAATCTTGGAGAAATAGTAACTGGAGGGGCTGCCAGCTGGTGAGCACCCGGCTCCCTCACACAAGCTGGCACTACCCGAGGGTTGAATCAGCTTGCTGAGGAGCTCACAGAAAGGATAAACAGCTCTGGGGCTGGAGAAAATGAAATAGTTGGATATTACTGGGAAAGGAATTGCAGGAGAAAAGTCTTGCAGTTCTACTGTACATCTGCTAAGCCTCAGACATGCCTCAGAGATGGCTGCAAATGTTGGGTGACAGTAGTGTTACTGCAGATAAGAAAGACCAGATAAAGTAGAAGAGGATAGAGCAGAACAAAAGTCTACTCCGTCACTGGTTTATGTCTGAGTGGTTCTCCAGACAAGGTAGAATGGTGTAAGACTACTGAAACATACCAAGAGAAAGGGGGTGGGGGGGAGAAAGGCTCTCTTGCCAGCTGGACTGGGGCACATAGATGGGGGCAGAGTCAATTCCCAGTCCCATGGCTCTGACACCAGCAGCTCATTTTTGTTTGGAGCTTTTCCCCTTTCCTTAGGTACAGCAAGCTCAGCATTTGGATCTGCGATGGTACAAGTGTGTTGGGGGGCAGGGAAGATCAACTTTTAATGGGAAACATTGCACCACTGAATCATCTCTGCTTTTCACACCTAGGTACATCTGCTCCAGTGTCCACCCAGCCCAGGAGAAGCAGATAGAAGAGGGGGAAGGGGAGAAAAGGGGCTGAATTTATAACCTCAGGAATAGATTTGTTTGGGCCATGCAGTGGCATCCTAACATAATGTGTTTGTACATCCTCCCCCTTGCTATAATTAATTTTTAATAATTGAAACAAGTTCCCACATATCCTGTAAATCTCTTTTCATGAATTTTGCTTTTAATGAAACCCTCACTTGCTTTCAAAAGAAAGTTGGTTTAGGGTGTGTCAGAGTTTGTTCATAATGCATTTTGTTCACAGTAAACAGCATTTCTTTTTATTTCCATCCAGGGATGGTATTCAGACATCTGCACTCCACAGAAAATAGTGACTCTGGATTTACTGCTGACTGGCAATGAAGTCACTAAGCTTGCTTTTATCCCAGTGGTGCAAGTTTTAGCCCTTGAAATGCATTAACTCCTTCTCACTCTAAATTTTATCCTCCCTCCAGTCTCCTTCTTAGTCCAAGCAAACTGAGAACTGCATCCAATAAATTATTATATTTAAAGGGCTCAATTGCAGAAGCACTCTGCCATGTCAGCGCCGACACCTTTTTACCTCTTTCTGGATGGCATCTGCTCTGAGTTAACAAGGGCAATGCTTACTGCCCTATCCTCCATGGTGGCTATGCCCTGCACTGTGGAGACTCATCACCTGTCTCAAATCAATCCATCTATCCCCATCTCGGCTTTGCAGCAGAAACCCACAAAAATATTTCTCTTGTTGTTACTTCTTGGCATGGGCTTTTGTATTTATTACAGGCCAGGATAGTGGAGCAAAGCACTGCAAAATCTGAGTCCCAAATCCTTTCTTCCAAAAATTAACCACATCAAAAGCTTTGAGGCAGAGACAGTATCTTGGCTGATACTTTTCATTGAACAACAGCAAAAGATTTAATTAGGATTAAAGATTAACTTTGCTAAACCAGAACTCCCCAGTTCCGTATTTTGCTGGAGCTCTGGCCTTGTTTTTATTTTAATTTAGGAAAAAAAAATATAAACCCACATTTCCCACCCATGATCACATATCACATAGGCTCTATAGTAACTGTGAAATACTAACTTCTCCATGTTCTTTTTTCTGTGCATGGTTTGTACCCACTTCTGCTGGTATCTTTAACTTTTCTTAGAAAACCTTGCTGGAGAGCATGAATCCCCCAAATAAAGTTTTTAGTGGCCCCTTCCCAACCGAGGGAGCCTGAAACACCCATGACTCTTCCTTGCATAGACAGTTAAACTGGTGCAAAGTTGAGTCTCAACAACCTCAGCCTGATGGGGCTCAGTGAAGGGGATGATGAGGATGATTCTGGTGTTAGTCATGCACCCAAGTGCTCCTCTCTACGAATCTCAACATGCTCGACAGAGGCAGATAAGCACAGTTATCTCCAGCACACTGAGGGGGAAAATTAAGGGAGAAAGGCCAAGGGTATGTTTTCCCAAAGGCTTCAGTTGTCCAGGTGGTTTTACCTCTGGTGAGGTGAGCTCCTCTAATGCAACACCTGATGCCCCTCTGAGCAGAAGGAGCCTGGTTCAGGAGAAGCATCTCTAGCCCCACCTGAAGACAACCCAACCAAGCTCCTCTTGCTGTAACTGCTAAACCAATGGGAACCACCTGGGGATGATTCCCTCCAGGTTTGTGGGGAAGACTCTTTTCTCTCAGTCCCTCTCCTGGCTGCCCAATGCCAGAGAAAATGCTTAGGTGTGGAACCACTCAGCAGTGCCCCTGTGCTGGCTGACAGCAACTTCCTTGCTCCAGCAGAGCACTCCCAGCATGCAGATTCACATCATAATTGCCCTGTGCAGCATGTCTGGCCCCCTAAGTCAGCAGACAAGCTACCCCAGCCTCTGAGAAGGAGGGTATCTCACTGCAACAACCAAAATCTATGCCGAAATGGGATGCAAAATCCTACTTCTCTAGTGATTTAAAAAAATTTCACCCTGGAATTATTTGCCATGGGCTTCCCACCAGTGCAAACCATCCAGATGAAGTTTCAGTGGAAAGGGAGAAGGTTTCTCAGAGGGGCAGTGGCCATCTGGCTACAAACCAACAACAATGTGAAGACTAAAACCCGTCATTCTCCCACCCCCACTATCCCCCAAACCATGCTATCCACAAGTGATGGGCTAAATTTCTTATCCTCATGCTCAGAAATCTGTGCCAGTGAAGCCTCACAGCATCTGACTTGGATTGCCGGTGGAGCCTGGAGTTGCAGTGGGGAGATGAATTGCTGTTTTATCTGTCTGAAGCAAATAAGCAGAAGCACAAACACAGAGGGATTTGATCAAACCACTTGATAGGCACAGGAGGTGCTTCATCCAATGCCTGGGCTACAGAACAGAGGGACATTAATCACTGCATTTCTCATTGGTATTTTTCATTTATATGTTACCCAGCACCCACACAGATCTCCACAAATCTGAGCTTGCCTGGATTGCAGACAAATCCTGTCTTCATGTCCTTCTGCCCTTTCTTTAATGTTCCTCATCTTCAACATTAGTCTCTTCAGTCAGAGCCACTACTATCTATCTTTCCTTATCATCTTTTCTTCCCCTGTCTTAGACAACCAAGTGAAACCCAAGCTGGAAATAAAGCTTATTGCCTTCTTCCTACAGTCAGAAGATATTTCTGCATTTGAAAATGGGCAGAGTGGCTCTGAGATGGAGGACGAGACACAAATATGTGAAAGACCAACAGAGACTGTTCCTGCAAGCAGAAGTGTAGGTTGTTTGAATTTTTATGTACCATTGCTCACATGCTAATCTTCTCCAGGAGTTTGCAATATCCCCTTTTGCTCTGCAATTCATCTTCATTTATCTTTAATATCATGTTTCTATCCATTTTTTTGTTCTCTGCTCCCTGCTCTGCATAAACTGGTGTTCAAATTATTACCCACTTCTGCCATAGGACTTCCAGCCTGGTCTTTCCCACTGCTAGCAGGGGCATGAAGAAGGGATGAAAACATCAAAGATCAATGGGAGCTGCACACCAGGGTTTAGAGGCAGAACTAAAACTGTCTATACCTGTTGTCCCGTCCCAGAGGGTAGCTTATGCCCTGCCTGGTATCTCATACCCTGTGCTCCACAGTGGTATTTTCTGCCTCTTTCTCTAGAAGAGGGCTTTTAATGGGGCTTGCATCCCACTGGAGATACACCCTCAACTCTCACCTGCAAATGAGCTACTCAAATCCACTTGCTCTGGAAAAAGTGCCTGTCTTAGGGTTATTTTCCTCAACATGATGAAGTAAAAATAAGCTACCTCATGTGTGTGTGTGTGTGTGTGTGTGTGTGTGTGTGTGTATGAGAGAGAGAGAGCTGCAGATAGGCGCTCTCCTGCTGAGCCCATCCTCCCAGGATGGCAGAGGTGCTGAGATCTTTGCTCAAAAGCTCCTTGACTCATCCATTTTCTTCCTCCTCAGCCTGTTCTGGAAGTGGTCCAACATTTTGGACCTCTATAATCTGTCCACACTTCACCAGTTCTCCACCCCCATCCCAGACTCTAGGCTCAGAAACAGGGCATAGTTTCCTTGAGCTTTTTTTCTATTCCAAGACCTCCCACATCCTTTTCCCCTAATAAAGCCCATAGAAAGAATTGCAATATGGTCACAGCTCTGTGCTCCTTGCCAGAAATTTTTGCCAAAAATTACAAAAAACCCAACCAAACCACAATATTTGATAAGTCTAATTTATTTAAAACCCTGAGAATCTTGACAGAAACATTTCCACAGTCTCTTCCAGCATATTTCTGGAAGCCTCTTCTTCTCCTCTCTCTTGGACTGTGTTGCTTGCCATGAGTAAGGAAACAGAGATGCTACTGCTGATGTCCCATGGCATGGGCAGTCCAGCACAGCCATCCAGGTGTGTGTCCCCGTCCTCCCCAAACTGGGAGGACATCACCATGGTCCCAACTCTGATGTTTCTTCCACTGAGGGTTGCCTGGAAACTTTAAAGCTGCCAGCTGATGACTTGAGGGTTCTGATTTCCATGAAGTTGGAAGGGAACTGGGAAGAGATCCCCAAAGGGGACCGTGGATGCAGTTCAGCCCAGCATGAGTCACTGCTGCTAGAGCACAGCTAAAACTTTGCATCTGAAAGAGTAGCAAGGTCATATTTGCAATCAGTTGCAAAAGCAGCTCTGTAGATTTAGTCTGTCTTATACTGGAGACAATTCTGTTCCACTGGCAGCTCCTGTCAGCTGCTTTCAGAGCCCTGCTCTGTGCATGTGTGAGATCAATCTGTCAGCCAGCTCCACAGGTAAGAGGGTTTTGCAGCCCTGGGAGGGAATGGGATTTAGTTATCCCTCTCCTGCTTGGCCCCACATAGTCTGAGGAACCTTTTTATGCCTGTATGGTACCACACTGATGCTGGCATATGGGCCTTCAAAAACCGACCAGCTGTAAGGGAGCTCCAGTTAAACCTCAACAAAATGTAAGGAGGATTTTTGAGTCACCTGTACCTGGTCCCTCTGGCTGCATGCTCACTACTGAACGGAAACAGTCCCAGATCACTGTTCCAGTGCTGGCGCAGCACAGGCACAGCCATGACTGTGACTGGTTTGATCACTTTGATTGCCTTTTAAACAGAACAGACACCTCTCTCTGCATGTGGGCCCACTGAACCATCCCATCCAGGTCCACCATCACCATCCAATGCAGAAAATCACCACTGTGGTAAAGCCTCAAATGCCTGGCTCTCTGGGCACAGCTGCAAAGGCAGGGGGACATTCCTCCCTAAAAGCAAGAGGCATTGGACCACCGCTACAGGAGTGGGAACATTCTCCAGAGATGCTTGGGCAGCTGTGTCCTATCAGCAGAAACTCCCCCTGAGATGCATATCAGGATTGGTTTTAGCAGACCTTTCTAGTAATAGGGTCTTTAAAACATTGTCCCTTGTGCTCAGTATGAATCAAATTTCCAACAGCTTTATAAATACGGCACCAACAGGAGGCCTTTAGAGTAAGCATATTGCAGTTTCCTGACATTTTCGTTTCTCTATCTTGACATTTCTGAAGGGCATAAGAGGCCTAAAAAAAGAAACAGCTGCTCCCAGGGAACCATGTGTTTTCAATTCCATCCTGCACTGATATAATAGATGGTCTTATTATAAATATGCAACCATTTTCCAGATGAGCCTCTCCCTCCTGCTTAAAATGTCCTGATACAACAGTATGGAGTGGGGATGGCTGGGAAGGAGAAGGATCACATGCAGAAAGAGCCCTGGGAACTTTCAGGAACTCATTTAGAAGGTGTTGATGTACTACATTGATATTCAAGTTACTAGCCCAGGCCCTGATGCTGCAAATATTTAAAGAAAACCCACTTGACTCAGGCAGGCAGTTGCACAACAATGCTTGGCACAAGTTTCCAACCTCCATATACCATTTCCCCCACTCCTCCATCCCTCCTGCAGCTTTTTCTGAGGCACTCTCCTGATTTCCTAAAGTCTTTCTGTCAATGATCATTTCTCTGCAAGGCACTGTGTGGGCTGAGCAATTGCTCACAACAACTGTTATTTATCAGGTGATTTTCATATGGCTCCTTCTGCAAGGGATTGAGGCTTTTGTGAGACTTCATTCTTCTTTTAAACATCCAAACAATCCCTAACAAAATTAATTTATTTTAATAAAATGTAATGTAATATAATAAAATGCCCTCTTTTGTTAGAATAACTGTGGTCTGTAAACCAGTGCAGCTGTAGCAAGATGCAAAGTTGTTCTGGCATTTCAGAGGTTGCTGGGTTCCTGTCTATCATCAGGCTGTCTGGTCATCACTACTGTGATGTTTACTTTACATATCCCTGTTTGCAGTTTTTTATACAATGGTCCAAATTTAACAGTTGGGATTTTCAGTTCTGCGTGTCTTTTCTCTGCTGCTTTCTACAGATAAAGGGTTCATTTCAGCCAGAACAGCTGGAAGTAGAAAAATACATTTGTGGTAGCTGTTTTCTGAGAAAAAAGTCCAAACAAATGTATTTATGTTTTGTAATGGGGTCTTTAGGTTGATGGTGAGAATTACTTGTACATCAGGATGTTCCATTTGCCTCTAATTAACACCAGTTAGTTTGGAACTAACACCCTCACAGAGTTGTCCAAATTGTGCCTTTGGAGTTGCAGTTTGCACATGTGCTGGAGCACAGCCAAAATTCCTGCAGGGTTTCTTCACGTTGTCCAAGCTACTGCCACAGTTCAGTAACCAGCCAGGCCAGCCCCAGACTCCAGACCTGGGAGAGGCAGGACCAGTTTCACTCCAGTGCAAAGGCCAAGGAGTCAAACAGCGAGCTTGAAGAAAGACAGAATGGCAGCCTTTAATTTGATGGACTTTTGCCCTGAGTACAGCTACAAAAATCACAGCTGGTTTTCTCTCTCCAGAAGTTTATTGGAGGATAAATGTTTGGTCAGTAATGTCTCCAGGCAAAGTTCCTTGAGCATCACAATTTGTGCCTGAACGTGTATGGCCTGGAGCTGGATACCTCATCCACGCACACAAAACCCCGCAGTGGGAGCCTTGATATTTTCCCTTACGTTATCAACAGCTCTGACTCAGGCAAGCAAACCAGCTGAGACATTAGCAGAATAAGAGATGGAAAAAGAGAAATTCAGTTAAGAGGGCCAGGGAACTGTAGTTGACGTCATCAAAGCAGATCCCTAATAAATAAGATCCACAGACAGATCTGGTTCCATAATTGTGTATTTTGCACTCACAGCAATTGATATTTGGTAAAGTTAGGAACAAAGAGATTATACCAGCCTCCCACAGGGCCCTGAGTGTATCAGTGACAACGTGAGGGAAAGGTCCCAAAACTCCAACCCACCCTTCAGGCAAACTCTTTATGTTGCCTTGCATATACCCAGCAACTCCAACCAGCATCAAGTAGCAGAGCATGATGATAATCCATGGATGGAGTGTGGGTACATCAGGAGGACTGATCATGCCTCCCTCCAGGAGCCTTTTAGACTCAGTGCTGGTAAACAGGCACTTATGGTGAGTAAGTCATGTCATTCTTGTGTCTGACACAGGGAAGGTGTCTTTAAAAAAAAAAAAAAATCAGTAACAGATTTTTTTTTTCCTCTTAGCAATTCCTGTACCAATTAACAATTAATCTGTCAATCATTGCAAAGATCAAAAAACTAAAAGTTTAGATTATATACTTCAAATGTTTCTGGAGTCAAACCAAAAGTTAGGGTGAAGAAGAGTGAAAAGCAAGGGCAAGGGCCAGGAAAATCTGTGCAAATGAAACAGCCAATCTAAAGTAGTTTAAAGGAAGGAGGTGGAGGAGTAGGATGTAGATGAGCCACATACTCCCATACAGTGGTGAGGGCATCTCTGGAACACAGAGCTTCAATATGTAATGCTCATTGTTATGTTTTGAGATCAGAAGATAATTGTTCCATGGCTTAGATGACCTGTTTAGCACTTGCTTCTCAGTTAGCATCTGCTACAGGTTCAGATTCCATGCTTAGTCTGGAGGATGTCCTGTTTTGAAATATTGGTGTTGGCTTCAAAGAAATTAGCAAATAATGTATTTTCCATCAGAAGCCTCAGTGGGAGATTTCAGTGACCGGTATCTCTCAAAATTGACATATGATGATTTATTTCAAATACAGATTTCCCCAGCTGCACCTTCCAGAATTGGATCAGTTTATGCCTGTGTCTATAAGTGTACAACATTTCTATGTTATTGAATTATTCTTCCTTTAGCACACACTTTTAAGCAGTGACAAGTTCCTCCTTGTACTCAAATACACCAACATGTTCAAATCCCACTGAAGGACATGTGTTCCAGACTGCAGGACTTTTTAAAGAAGGCAGTACTGAACAATCAGTCACCAGTTACCTTCCATTATATTTTGAGACTTTGCTGGGGTTTCTCCTCTTAATGTGTATCTTATGGACTTTCTATCACTGTAGCTTCTTGGTTAGGAAGTGTATGGTGAAGCAAATATTTTATGGAATTGCAAGCATGTACTGTACTTATGGAATTACCCTTATCAGCTACCTTTGGAAATTCCTAAATATCCCACTGGTAGTGCTGACCCGCTTTTCTTAACTGATGGACATAAATTGTATTAAACTGCTTTAATTTCTCATAAGAAACCCCTATAGCAGTAGTGCTCTGTTTCCCTCCAGTGAAGGTCAGGGCAACTGACTCAGTTTTAACCAGGCCATTCTATTTACCCCTTCAAGAGTTAAATAAAGAGAAATAGAGTATTTCAGGAACTATATCACTCCAAAGACCTCAAAAATTAAAATTGCATATGCTTGTCGTGGTTTTGGACGACAGGTATCTGCTAGGGAAGACAAGTCTCCCTTGAAGAATAGAGATTGGAAAAAAAAAAATAACCAAACTTCTCTCCCTCTGGATTAGTTCAAATTTGAAATTAATGGACTTTCAGGCAAAGGTATGGGAATAAGGAATAACTGTTCGTTACTACTAAGTTTATCGAGGCAAACAAACAACAGCAACTGCAGCAGTTAAACAACAAACAGGGCTAGGGTTCTCCCCACTGGTATAGTTACAGTCCGAGCTGGCAGGGAGTGCCGGTAGGTCCGGGGCGGGTGCGGTGATCCCACGCAGCTGCAGGGGCGCTCTGGCACGGAGAAAACACGAGACAAACGGCGGCCCGGCCCAGACCGGGAGCGACGGAGTTCCCAAGGCTGAGCAAGGTGTACCAAGTGTCTGTGGTGCTGGCTGGAGAGTGGAGGGGTATCCAAACAGGGCTGTAGTCCGGAGTGTTGAAAAGCAGGGGAAAACTCCAGATCAGTGCTGGAGAAGCGATGGGATGCAGTGGCTGCGGCAGCTCCAAGCAAGGCAGTGAGCAGGCTGGTCCCAAGTTCCCCGGCAAAAACCCCGAGAGCGAGAGACCACCCCCCAATCACCACAGGCCAGGTTTTCTCTGAGAAAACCCCCTCTTCCCTCCCCTCTGCCAGGTGAGTCACCATGTCCTCCCCTGTATTTTGTCTGCCTTGGCCCAGAGTCTTTGTTTTTTCTTAAGTACCCACATTAGTGCTCCTAGGAGACCAATGGTAAAAAATTCTACAGATAAGAAAGAAAGAGATACCAACCTGCAACAATGCTGTAATAGAAAATAAAGGATCGGGATACCTTTTGTCCAACATAATCCTGTGCAAGTTAATTTTCTGCATAAGTTATTATCTGAACAAAAGTATTTCTTAAAGTGTACTATGAGAATGTACATTAGGTTTTCAGCATAGCAACAGTGTTTCCGGTTTTGTCACTGTATTGTCTTTTCACCTATCTAAATTCCTTTGATGACAGTTTGTGTGTGCAGTCATTCAGTCCAGGTAAAACCTGCGTGTCCCTTAAGACACTTAAGAACAGCAAGGATCAAGAAAAGAACAAGTATCTGTGATGGATGAAGAGGACCAGCCCAACCACGTAGCAATCAATGAAAGCAAACAAGTGGAGCATCTTTCAAAAACGGGAGTGTGCCAGTTGAAACAAGCCTTCATCGAGGTCTGCTGGAACTTCTGCAACCAGTAACTCTAGCTCAGCTTGGTCTGGCACTGAAAGGAGGAAATACATTCGCAAGAATTAACTTTTCCTGGGCAATGAATCCAATATGTGGGACTGCTTTCCAGCACCAACCCTTGGGATACTGGCCTCTCCCACTTGCACTTTCTCACTCTGAAGGATTTTCAGCAATCCTCTCTACAAGGCTGATTTTGCTTTCTTGGTGCTCATATTCACATGTTGCTCAACACCATAAAAATAGTTTTTCAAATTAGTCCAACCCAGAACATATTTTTCTTGACCCACTCATGTGCAAGACAACCATGTGAATGCAGAGTAGAATATACTTTATCTCTTGTGTAGATAGCCTGTAGTTAGTTCATATTTATTCCAGCATCACAGGCAGGCAAGCATTTGTTCTGATGTAGCCTCTAATGTCTTTACAAAATTGAGTTTTGCAATATCAGTGAACTTCCCTTTAGGGGAGGGACTTCTTGCTTTGCACTGAACCATAGGCTTTACTTATTTCTGTGTTAGAAATTTGTAGATGCAACTTGTGTTAGATGTAAACTCCAAGGAGCTTATATTTTGAACAGGAATAAAAGAGAGGGAAAGGGAGAAAAAAACCAAAAACACCCTACATGTTCAAGTGAAGTAATATTTTTTTGGACACTCAGCAATTAAGGGATAAAGCTGGCAAAAATGCATGTTATGGGTCCTCACTTGCAAACTTAGAGATTTTGAAATCCTTTGAGGACCAGTACCTCATGACTGCAGGATAGGGCCTGTAGACCCAGTGTAATGAATTTAAGTGGTCCTGAACAGGGTGTTAGCTACTAAGCACAATTGTTTCAGGAACAATGCATACCTCTTGACTGGGAGGAGTTTCCAAGCTTATTCCATGTGTCAAGTGTCAAGAACTGTAACTGGAGTAATTTCTTACTTTCTCCAGCGGCAAAGAGCAGTCAGTTGTGCCAGCCACCACTAATAAATTAAGCTGTGTTGTTCTTGTCACCACACATGCTCTCTCTCATACACATTTCTAATATCTAAGCCTGGGTTGCATTTATTAGCAAGTGCTGATGTGTTAAGTACCACACCTCCTTCATGGTTCTATATGTAATTTTCTCCTTATTCTGTGAAGAACCAGGACATAACCAATCTTGACTCCCTTTTCTCTACTAATGCCTTCAAGCAGAAGTTTTATGCCTGCACAACTAGAAGCATCAGCACAAAACTGCCTATGATTAGACTCTTTGCCTTTTATGGCAAAACAAACAGGTCTTCTTGAGGTCATATTCAAAATGACCATGAAAAATGTGATGGGGGAAAGTTTTGGCTGCTTGCCAGTAGCTGTTCACATGTCTTTGTTCCTGTTGATGAAAACCATACTGATTGCAAGGCTGACATCCTCGCGGACCGGCTGCACGTGCACACAGGAGATGTGCAGCTACAAGCTGAGCAGATTTTGCACACAGCTTCTCACCAGTGCTCTCCTGGGTGAGGGAAAGTGGCGCTAGAAATGCTGTCCCTTTCTCAGATAATTTTGCCACTACATCTAGGACACCTACTGAGTCTCCCACGCACAGCTACTCAGTTTTTCTTCACCCAGTTTATCACAGATCCCCAAAATTTGGAGGTGTATCTCTGATTTCTAGTGCATTAACAAGACATGCTGATACAATAATAATTTGGTGGGATATAATTAACATATATATGTAGCTTATAAATTTGTTATTAAGGTATCTTTTGCTGGCTCACAATTCATTCCTCTGGACTGAAATAGCCTGCCCCTCTCCTTTGTGTAGCTCTTTTTGATCTTCTTTCTGTGTCTCTGATAATGGTCCCTCCTCCCCTTAGAAAGAAAAATCCTTTTATCATCTTTTCTCCCTCTGGGTGTTCAGCTCTTTTCTCCAACTGAGAAGGGTAAGGGGGATAGAGTTAAATGAGCCCTCCAAAAATAGTTCTGATGATCAGAACTCTTCCTACTCATGGAAGACCTGAATGTATTATCTTTTGC
Source organism: Regulus satrapa (assembly GCA_013396955.1). Taxonomy (NCBI): domain Eukaryota; kingdom Metazoa; phylum Chordata; class Aves; order Passeriformes; family Regulidae; genus Regulus; species Regulus satrapa. Next base: position 57,332 of record VWZN01021666.1, on the reverse strand, counting down.
CTAGCTCTGGCTTCACTCCTGCTTTATGCACAAGTGGGCGAGGCTCCAGGAGGTTGGCACTGAGGTCCGGCTTAGCCAGAGTGAAAGACCCCACATCCCTGTGCCAGAAAAGGATGATGCTATGAGGTCAATGTGCAATTTTACCAGCAGCAAGGAAAGAACCATGTTGAAAACTGATAAATTCACTTCATCCTCTGACAGAAGCAGTTTTGGAAAGTGGAATGTTCCCCATCTTTGTTGCCAGATGCAGAAGGGTAGAGGATGCCTGAGGTGGGGTGACTATCTTTGACCTTCCCATTCTCCTTCAGTATGGCTCTCCTCACAGGGCACAGAGACCAGAGGAGCTGCTTGTCCATTTCCTTTCCTGAGTAAGGGAGACAGGGTGGGTGCACCCCTTCTTTGGGGTGCTGTCTGGCTCTCACCTGCTTAGAGCTCACTTCTGTGTCCTTGCCTGTGTTGTACCTAGTAAAGGCAATTTCCCAAACTGTGCCAAAAGAGGGCAGCGCTCAGAACAACTTCAGCCCTATGGAGACATGAGGAGGAGCCATGCGCTGCCACTGAGCTCCTCTGTGAAGCCACAGGCAAGGTGAGACCGCCCTTGCCTTGAGCCTTTAGGGATTTCCATGAAACTGAGAGGCCTATGAGCACTGCGGGCTGCTCAGCAGGGCCATCGAGGTTGTGAGGACACCTCCCAAAAAGGCAAACCTACCATGTTCATGGGCATTACACGGAGCTGAATTATTCGCAGGAAATGTGTAAGCAAAACTTAGTGTTTTTCCCAATGGAAGCTCAGCAGCTGGAGGTCAAGGAAAAGTGCTTTCTACCAGGCAAGCAATTTGAAGCAAGTCTGAAATGATGTTGATGTAGAGGCTGAGAGCTGCCGTGGTGTTTCAGGATCTGGGTCTGCAGGCAAAGAAATGAGTACTTGGGGTTGTTTTATTTTTTCTTTTGGTATCAGCTTCTGGCTCTGAAGCATGGGGATTAGAGCTCACATCTTTGAATGTCAGGGGGAAAAAAATCTCCATGCTGTGTAAGCAGTGTGTTAGCTGTAGCAGAAAAAGAGTAGTGCACTGAAAGTTTGATGTGATCAAATAAAAACATATCCTTGTGCCACTCAGACTGTGAATGAGGCAAAATAATTAAAAGTTTGAACAAAGTGCTTTCCAGCTCCCTTCTGTTCTTTTCCCATAGGCATTTGATACATTGCTTCATCTTAACTGGGGACACATATTTAATTTGAACCTGGATTTAAATCACCTGAGCCCTGGTCAAAAAGTAAATGCAAAGTCAAATCAATTTTGTGGAAAGCTGAGTACAGCCAGCTACTGGGAATTACAGCCACTGCTAGCAATTACCACAGTTGTGATAGTTATTTCCTGAGACACTTTATATTTTGTTTTTGCAGGCTCCACTTCATAACACACAAACTTGAAAATTACCTTTTATGCTTCACCACTGAAATGTTATTAATTTGCTAAAAAATTAAAGAATCAATCAATATCCCAGAAGTTTAGAACTTGCCAAAGAGCCTTAATTTGCATTCAAAATATTTCTGTGTGAGAGATGCCTCCAATTTAATTGAATTTTCAGAGTTCTCTTGGAGGTTTTCTCCCTTTGTCTCTGGGTAACACTAGTCAGTATTTCTCTTTCACTTTGTAGTCACAGCCTCTCATCTTGGGGCAAGGTCTGGGGCAGAAACTTTTTCTGCACTGATACCATGGCTTTGCTGACTGTCTCACTGGGGAGGTTTTGCAAACCACCTGTGAAATCCATCCCAGTTCCCCCAGCCTCCTCTTTTAATTTTCCGAGGCAAATATCCAGCAAACATTTGCCCTTCAGAGAAGTATTTATGACTATAGAGACTCATGAGAGAGTCCACAACGCAGTGCTGGTGGGGGAAAGGCAAGTCTCAGTTTTAGTGTGCTCACTACCACTTGCTTGCCTGCCGAAGGATGTCCAGGAATTTGGCACCAGCAGCTTTGGGGGGCTCTGAGCAGCTCCAAGGAGAAGCCAATGCCTACCTTCCACCAAATGTCTATTTGCATGTTAATGAAGATACTTTGCATTGAAACCAGAATAACTTTTCAGACATGAAACATGTAAGGTTGATAATCAGGGAAGAAAAGCAAGGATTTGTGGGCTGGGTGACCTGGCCTATACCAGGAGAAGCAAAGAGCTGAGCTGACGAGGACACAAACAATCTTGTGGCTCAGTCTGCTCATAAGTTGTTCAGCAAAAGAACCAAACCAAACCAACCCCACAATGCTAAATATGAGAATATGGGCATTTTACAATAATTAAGATGAGATTAAAGAATCTGTGGTTCAAGAAAGAGCTTAATGTACCAGATCATGTATTCATGCTGGATATCTCAGCCAGGGATTATACACTTGCTGTTCTAAATATAATTTTTTATGAGTAGCAATGAAAAAAATTTAACAGCTTGCTTGGAAGGGGGCTGTGCTTTGGTTTACAGTAGGCTTGTAGCTACAGACAACTTCTAACATCCAGCTACAGTACTCAGCTAGGTACCTTTCTGAGACAAGCATCTCTGTAAAAAGTAACACTCTGAGTTTTCTTAACTGGGTTTACTGCCTTGAAAAAAACAGCTTGTGATTTTATTCAAATTACTGCAGCAGCATAACATTTGAACTGAGCTGTTTATGGATTGGGGCGGATCCAGGACTAAGAGGTTAGGAAGAGTTCAAGTTCATACATAATGTATGGCATGTTTTAATAAGGTTCCTTTCATACTTCAGTTTGTCTGCCTGCCTTTGCATGAAGCTGCAGGCATCGCTGTTTAAAATTTAAAAGGCACGAGTAAAACCCTCACCCTGTGCACTTTTAAAGGCAGGTCTGTTTTCCAGGTTGCTCCATGAAGCCCCATCGCTGCTGCACAAGGCAGCTGCCCTGCACGATACAGGAACACCTGACCTCCCAGCTAATTATCCAGCTCTTTGTTTCAGCTCTTCTGTTTGCTCAGGGCATGTCAACCGTGGGAAATTCCTGCCTCTGCTGTGAAGTTGCTGATGGTGGGGCCAAAACATTTTTACATAGATTAGGCCTTTAAAAGTGGTTACTAATACTCACTATATGGATGGACACTTTCTGCTATACATTGCTGTGCTCTCTTTCCCAGCTATTAAGGAATGCAGCATCATGAGAGCCAGTTCTGCAAGATGCTGAGCCTTTGGCTGTCATCCAGCAAAAACTTAAATATAGGGACAGTCCCATTGACTTCAGCTGGTTGGAATGAGCCCTTAGGCCCAGATCCTCAAAGGCATCTGAGCAACTGGCTCCCAAGGTCTGGACTCAGGGTCTGTTTGCATGTGTGATATATTTGGTGCTTGAAACAGGGGCTTTTTAATCAAATGGCTCTTCCCTTTGGCTGTACTCTTTTGGCAAGATGAAGATTTGTAGTTTTCATAGCCAGAATCGGGCACTACAGAATTGGATGTGCTGATTTGAGTTTCTAGCTCACAAAAATGTGTTCTAAAATCGTACTTGTGAACTTATCAAGCAACATTCTGAGCACAAGTCTGTGTAGCAGCAGAAGCTCCAGCTTTACAGCCCTCATCTGATGTACATGGTAGCTATTGTAACTTCATTTTTTGAAGTGAATGAGCTCTGGAGCACCTACATAGCTCAGCAAATGTCATACAGTGGGTCAGAAGTTTTGCCGGAAAAGGAAAAAAATTCCTAATTTTCCAGATTTCCTAAGCCATTAGACAGCACAGCTCCTCCTTTGTGTGAGAAGGGTGTGAGACCTGGCCTGTTTGCAGCCTGGCAGTGCCCATAGCTGGCAGATGGGAATAGGGTCGATCCAATGGGTGGAGGCACAGTGCAGGTAACAGTTTTCAAAAGTTTGTACAGGCAGTTTGAAGATGGCAATGCTTTCATACTCCTGGATCTAGGTCCCTGCTCTGATTTTATTCTGAAATTGTATCAAGGTGAGAATCCCCCTTTTCTCTCCATTTATTTTCACTGAGGAAATCTGAGTTTTCAAGCTGCTGTGGAGAACTATGCTGTAGTCAGGTTCAGACCCTGCAAACCAGCATGTGTCACAGCTCACATCACAGAGCAGATTAAGCATGGCCTTCCTCTGCCATCCATTCAGAAAGGAAATACTCCAGCAGAGTGAATGTCTGGCTGTGCTGTCAGATTCAGTGCTGGGTAAACACAGAGGCTGTGGTAGACAAGCACATATTTGCTTTACTTCCTTAAGAAGCAACTGCATGCCAAATATGTGTCACTACCTCAATATAACAGAAGTATGCAAAATTCAAACACTCTGAATTTCATTTACACCAATTACATAATGTCTTTTACACCAGAGAATGTTCCAGTATTTCTTGGCAAAAGGCACTTCCAGCATGCAGCAGCAAGTGCCTGTACCAATATTAGAGAGAGATTATGGATTAGGACCTAAACACATTTATGACATTATGTCAGTGGAGGTTTGTGTTGGATATTAAGAAAAGTTTCTTCACCCAGAGGGTCATCAGGTTCTGGGACCAGTTACCTAATTGTGGCACTGAGCCTGCAAGAATTCAACAACTGTTTCAACAACATTCTCAGGCACATGGTGTGATTTTTGGGGTTGTCCTATGACAGGAGTTGGACTTCATGATCCTTGTGGGTCCCTTCCAACTCAAGATATTCTGTGATTCTGGAACATTTAGGGTGACACCTCAAGCCTCTACTGTATAGGGTTGTTTATTTCCAATCTTGATATTGGGGATTCCATTCTAATTGCTGGAGGTCAAGGATTCCTTTGATTCTAAACCCCTTTGAGATGTTATAGGGCATTCCCCATCTCATCCATACCTCGGGTATCCAGAGCACAGGTATTCAGATCCTGTGCTACATCTGGCAGCCTTCAGGGGTGTCCTAAGCAACTCTACTTGCCCATGTGTGGATGCTCTGGCACATCTCTTCAGGTTCATTTTGTGTTTGCCCTCCTTACAGATCCAGTCACTGCACATCCCTCACAAAGCTGCTGTTTGTCAACTTTCCTCTGCCAGCCTATATGATTTAATGACATTTTTCCATTTCTGCTTTCTGATGCTGAAAGATCAGTGCAGCACTAATACTGGCTTGTTTAATGTACTGCAAAGAAGGTACCTTTAGTTCCTAATGATGATTCAACAAATGCTGACACCAAGCCTTCCTTGCTTAGAAGAGCTGAGCCCTTCCAGCTGGGTGTCATGTTTGTTAAAAGCTATGGATATTTTAACTATCTCCCCAAGCAAAACCCAGCATCATTTAGCCTTCAATTAAAGAGAAAATAAAAAAGATTAAATACTACACAGCAGTGTCCCATACCTTTATTTTATAAGTTGCTGCTTTCCAACCTCCCCCACCCTATGTTTGCTTGCTACTGACAGCCTGGTGAAGAAGAAGGTGTGGGACTGGGACAGGGAGAGGCCAGAGGCAGATTAATGGTGACTTTCTGAAATGTATGCTTATTTGAGAGAAGTGAGACCACAGCCAGAGGTGGCTGTTAAGTGTCAGTGTGACAGGGAGTTGCAGAAACCTCAGGCAAAATTGGACTCATGCTTCACAGCTTTTATTTACTGAGCCAACCCCAAATGAATATGATCAGTAGGCAGGAAGGAACAGAACAGCATAAGGAATGTTTCTTCTTGCAGCTTCTGAGTGCTAAAATTGCTCAATCCTGAATCCTGTTCATTCACACTGTAAGCTTTAATCCATTCCCTTTTATTTCCTCATGCATGTCTACAAAATCTCCTCTGCAGGACGCTGGATGCATGGCAATTTGTGCTAACTGCATATCCAAAATTTGCAGCAGGCACTAGATTTTGGCTCTTACCCTTTAGATGGGCCTGAAGTGAAAACCTGACTCTGCCATTTGTGTAACCTCCCCAGAGGAATGGAGCACCAGCATGGATGAGGAAAGTGCCAACATTTTGAGGAAGGGATGTCATGAGCTTCCTTCTGTGCTGATACTTGAATAGCTGGCAACCTCTGAAATGGTTCACATTTGGTTCACAGAGGTGTCACGAACTCTTGAAAGGAATCTGTCTTGGTGCCAGAAACCAGCTCGTTTGTTACTGCCACGCTGGTGAAAATCTACAAGACAATTCAAGCACAGAGGGTTCATCTGAGTGAGGCTTCACTTCCTTTGAAGCTCTATGGCACCAGCAGGAGAAAACTCTCAGTTTTGGTTTTGGCCATACACATTGCAGTTCATTGGAGGCTTCTTCTGTGTTAAAGAAGGAATTTCCCCACTTTGTGGGGAAGGCTTCCTGTGCTGAGCTGGTCCTCATTTCTCACTTAGATGGGAGATAACTTATCTTCCCATGTAGATCACTTATTCCAGAAGCACATTAGCTGTTGTACAAAGGAGCAAGGTTCTCCTCTCTGGAACCAGAGTATCTTCTTCTACCACTATGCACATTAAACAGGCCAGGATAGGGCCTGGATGAGCTGACAGGTACAGTTGTAACTGTGTTACCTACCAAAGTAGGCAATTTAAAATTTGCATCACATCTGTGCATTTTATCAGTGCAATACTCCTCATAAAACATTCACTTGGATTGGATTTCTACCAGGTCTTCAAAGTTTTTAAGATACAAGGTGCTGCTTTGTCATAACTGTCTTGCTGTAAGGCCCTGGATGGCCTGAGGACTTGTGAGAATTGTGCAAGCTTGACTTACTATTTTGCTTTTTCTAAGGTTCTGCCAGCCTGGTGATCTTCAAGAGAGCTGTGACTGACACTGCTTGGGCAAGAATTGTTTAGACTATAATGGATAAAGTCCTTAATAGTGATGGAAGAGCTGGGGAATTCTAAACCAAACCTCTCACGTAACTTGTGATTTCTGCAGAAATCACTTAGGACAGGATCCTCACAAAACACTTGTGTTGCCCAAAGGTATGTGTCCCCCTGAAGCAGGGGAAGCTCTGCTTTATAGCTTTCAAGACCATTTTTGAATCCCATTCTTTTCCTTGATTGTCTGTCTTGTACTTTATAAACTGTAGGACAACTCTATGAATTTCTTTATGCAGTTCAATGTTAGATGAGGCCCCTAGAACTACTGGATATTTCTGTATTATAAACACTGTTAAAAATAAATCCCAGCTTTTTCTGTGCTGCATTGTTTTGTTTTGAATTTTCCTCTGATTCATTTGAAGAGAGTATGTTTCAGAGATATTTCTACCCACAGTGTGTCATATTGATCAATTTCTGCAAGTAGATAATTTGCCCAGTGAACTTCTCCATTCTGTCTTCCCACCACACTTGGTTAGGTGGATGTGAGTCTCCCAAGAAACACCTAGTGGCCTCTGAAAGCTGTGAAGTCATACAGGAGGAGGTAATCTCCTTCACTGAGTCAGCTCTCAGCTTATGTCCCAGACTGGTGTCAGTGAGCATTGCATATCCATTGAAGGTGCAGTTGAAGAGGTTGGGGATTTTTTCACCCCTCACACCAGATGAGATTTCCCAAGGTCACTTTGTGACAGCTGACCATCCATGTTGTTTCAAAGCTTGGCAGGAATTGGAAACCATACTTCCATTAATACCTTCATGTACCAATCCATGACAGATAAATAGGATAGATGCATAAGGAAGATTTGGTACTGCTGTCACCCACTGAGAAAAGGCAAGCAACACCTTCCCTCTTTAGTCTCATCCTGTCTCTTCATTCCTCTTTTTATTCTAAAACCTGCATTCAGACCTGAGCCTTGGCTTGGTTGAGTCTTCATTTTCTTTTCTTCCCAGCAGTTGTGTCACATCCCTATCCTGCTTTCCGGCATAGCACAATGACATGCCTGCTTTGCCTTCAGCTCACGCAGCCAAAATGTAGCCAGATCTCTTCCACTCACACTTTCCTGACTGCTGGCTCTTCCTTGCTGGCTTGGCCAGTGACCCTTTGGTCTTTCTCATATGTCCTTCAAAATTCAGCTCTTGGCACTGTTTTCCAGCACCCACTCAGTCTGAGCAAAATATCTCCCACACCCCATTTGTGAAAACATCTTTAAAGCAAACAGAGAAATAGATTCGATTGTTACCTTTTTTAATCCTTCCCACATTGCTGGTCATTTGACTGCTAAAACTTGAACAGCAAATAACATTACACCTGGAAATGTCTCATTAGCCACTGAGGGGTTTTAAGTGATGATGCCCTAAGCAAAGCCAGTCTCGTTCTGCAGAGCCTTCATGAGGAGCAGCTCAACACAAGAGCAGAGGGAGTGGCAGAAGAAAAGACACAGAGGAAAATATGGAAACACAGGGGGTACATACAAAAATTGTAAATGTCCATCTTCCAACTATCTGGTGCCCTCTGAGGCTGCTTTTTTTGCTCTTCTTTGCTAAGGTATTTGGATTAAATATTGCACAGAATGGCTCAAGGAAAAGGAGAAAATGGAGGGTGAAAAGACACCCTGTGGAGATGAGCACAGGCCTGATGTTGGGAAGAAGTACGGTCCTGTGCCCCAGGTGAGACCCTAAAGCACCGTTACTGATGTCCCCTTACCCGTTTGGTCAGTCCCAAAACTTCCCAGTACACAGATTCCAGAGGAGACTGGAACCTGTGTGCATCCCTCAGCTTCCCCCAGTCTGTCAGGGGGCAGCTTGGGCAGCCTGGGGTATCGTGGAAACATCCAGCTTCAAACCTGTGCTTCCCACAGCATGAGCCAAAATCCCAGTCCAGAAGCACAGGGATGGGGTCACACCCCAGGCCAACAACAGAGGTTGGATCTAGCCTCTTCAGCCTGGCCCTTTTGGAAGAATGGCTGAGGAAGGAACCTGCAAGGACCTAGGACAAAGTATGTGTATGGCTGAAGTGCATCTAGAGGTTCATTTTTGCAGAAGACTTAGACAAGGGGATAAATAATTTGATGGTCTTAATGAAATTACAAATTCCTTGATGTCCAACTGAGGTGAATCCCACATTTGAAAAAAACAACCCCGTGCAGGTCCATAAGTCAATTTAAATTGTCTCTTCCTATCTGATCTTCCATGCTAGAACACTTAAGAATACAGATTACACAGCATATTGGCCTTTATCTGCTGGAGAAGAATTAGAAAATCAGAAGAGTCCGTCTAGCCCCTACTTTTCCAAACACTAAGGTTAGGTGTAAGCCTTGGGTCAGATCTGCAGTTGCTATCAGTTGGCACAATTCCATTTACTTGAGATAATATAACCAGAGGATGACAATCTTTACCTCATGAGGACATGAACTCTGTACACAAGAACCTGGAATGATCCTCCCGCTCATTGCTGGGCCCACTCAAACACACTACAAAGTGGTGACTCTCTCCAACACACCTGTAGAAATATGAGGAAGTGGACAAAACAAAACAAATCCTGCAAAGGCACAACAGCATCAGCCCTAAGAAACAACCCAGGTACCATTTTCCTGCCATCCCAAGGGTATCAATGCTTAGTACCCAAAGATTTACATGGGGGTGAGAGGTGAACCAGCTTTTCCTTCCCCTCCCTGGGCCTTTAGTAAACATGTCTGCCTAATGAAAAGAGGTCATTGTGATGGAAGTATAGCCAGGCAAGGGACAAACATGTCTTCACATCCTAGTCATAGCCCTCTGAAGTTCCATGAACAGTTTTAATTTTAAGAGTTTGCTTTGCATTCTGCATTTGGCTCAGCTATTGTGTTGGTAAAGTAATTACTGTATTATCTCACCCTTGGCTTTCAGCTTTGTGTTATCATGCTGAGCAAGTCTTTGGGAACATTTTTAGCAGGATAACTGTTTATAACATTGCTAGAGCTGGAGCATTCTGTGGGACCTCATATCTCTATTGTGAGACCATCTCTTACTGCTATGCTTGTTGCTGTAGAGCTGGAAAGCTCTTATGGGGAGACTTCTTTAGAGGGAAAGAGAAGAAGGAGCACACAGGCTGGAAACTGAAGGAAAAAAATCATGAGAAGGATGTATGCAAAAGACAAAGTAGTGACCAGTTTCTTGTAGGAACATAGGAGCCACACGGTTACAGTCTGGCCAGAAGGAAGGTAGCATGTACACATACAAAATCACTAAATCATCTTAATGATGTTTGCTGCTTTTTAGAACAGACTGTACTGCTTTGCAAAACTTTGCTTTCCTGTCTCAGATCTCTCACTCTCTTTTTGTTTAAAAAAACATCTCTACAACCTACCTCCCTGCGCTCATTCAGGAAAGGCTGCCAGGCTGCCTGTTTGCTTTGTCCTCTGCTTCCCAGAGGGACCTCAGTACTGTCTCCTGCCCCACTATGATGTTGGAATTACATCTCCAGTAGACGGTAGCATCTTAGGAACATGCCAGGCGGGATTTTGCAACGGAGAATAACTTCTGTCTCTTGATCACTTCACATTCTACCACAGTTTTCTTGGTTACCAGCAGTATAGCATAGCAGTCATCTTTCACTTACACAGCAATAGAGCATGCTGTCAAAACCAGGCAGACATCTGTGATCTAAATGCAGCCCTCGCTCATAAATCAGAGTTGCATGCTGACCACACATGAAAGCATGCTCCAGCATCCTGACTGGCTGCCTGGCTCATGAGAATAAGGTATTTCAAGGTGTGGTTGTTAATCTCTGAACCTTGGGATGGCTGGAGAGATGACATCTCCCCTATCACCTTGCTGCAACTTTGATAAACAGGGGTATGTGACTGAGCACTACTACACACGTGTGTGAGTCCTTGATAGATATTTCCCAGGGAGGAGGTAGGACAACTTAAATTTGGTGCTGATCCTACCCCTTCTCTCAGCCCTTATCTGGGATGTATAGGGCAAAACATTTCTTTCCCAAGCTTTGCATGTGCACAGATCTCCTAACAGCTGTGAGGGCTATTTTGCTTCCTGCAGGTTTTGATTACAAATACTTTAAAAGGAAAGAAAAGAAAGTGGTGGGTATTTTATTGTCTATCGGGTAACCAGAAAAACCAAGTTATTTCAAATATACTGGCATATCCAGAATAAATAAATGGCAATCAATACTTGAGTGGAAGTTGAGCATTTCCTTATCAGTTGTGCCTTTGTAACATTATTGTTAGTGATAATATTAATATCCTACATAGAAGGATTTGTCTGACAGTGCTCTTGGGTTTTGTAATACAGTGTGTCCCCAGCATAATTTCTGCAACTAAATCAGCCTATAGGCATTTCTTCATCAATCAGAAGAACAAATGCAGCTTGGTAGGGACCATGGGAATTATTCTGGCCCCACTGAGGCAGAGCTAGCTTCAGAACCTGAACTGTACTGTGTTCATATGTCAACCACTGATATGCTTTAGCTGGGCTCCAAGGAGGAGGTCACCAGTGTTTAAGAGGATCCCAAGGGAATCAAAAATATTGGCCTGAGTTCTCTATTCATTGCGGAGATAGGCTGATGAGGAGGGAGCTGAAACTGGAGATAGATCTTGTTTTGCCCTTCATGTAAAAGTCATTGAAGTAAATGCTTCTGGCAGCATTAAAGCTTTAAACACTCAAGTGATATCTAGAGCTGATATAGGCACCCCAGTATTCAAATGTATAACCATGTCTCTTACCCGTACATGAGAGGGAGATATTGAAGTTCAGCAACTCCAAATGAGGGTTGACACACTGAATGAAGATTCAGGCAAGCAGCATGGCTAAGTAGTGGGTTGTCTCTGAAATCTCACCTTTCTTCAGATTTTTTGATGAGGCTGACCATCTTAATTTCCTGTAGTCCATCTGAGAGTATGGAGACAGGCTTTTTTTCACAGCTTGCATTATAAAACACCCCCAGGAAACAGGAGACATAAACTCTAAAACACCTGGGGTTTTTGAACCCACAGCTCCCACATCATATGGCACACTCTGCTATGGAAAGGCGACTTGGGATGCTGGGACCAGACCAGGATTAAATAAGAAGGAACCCAAGTATGCAGACCAGAAATGGAAGGAGGTGGGATTTCTCAGGAAAGAAGAGTCCAGGAGCTGCTTCTCAGTGGGTATAAGAGAGCATGTGTATCCCAGAGCCTGGATGAAGGACAGTCAGAGTGGTCTCTGCCTGCTGTCACATTGCCTGCAGAGAGCTCTGCTGCAGGGGTGTGAGCAAGTGAGCAGTTCCCCCACCACCTGCTCCACCTTGCCAAGAAGGGGCTGGAGGTTTCTGCCCCATGCTGCCTTCTGCTTCCTACACACAGGCCTACAGATTAGCTCTGTGTGACTGCACATAGATAGTGGGGGCATTTCTGGGACATTGCAGTAAAGACAAGTGAAAATTATGCTGCCCCTCAAAAGCAAGTAGGTAAGCACAAAAGGTTAAGTGTCTGCTAACAGGACAACTGGTGAGCAAGCATTGAAATATGCTGACAGATATAGAGAATTAATCTGAAACAAGTGCAGTGAGAACATCCCCATCCTATGGCAAGCTGGGTCACCCTTCATGGTATGTTCACTTCTAATGGCCTGCTACAGGTGTTTTTTTACAAAGACTAACAGATCAATAGGTTACCTGCAGCATAGGCTTACTCCTACCTATCCACGATACTATCTGTAACATGTGTTAACATATTTAACGTGTTGCATACATGTTTATAACAGACAATAATCATCACATAAATGTCTATAAGCTACAAGTGCACAGAGTCCTAGCATGTTTCAGCACAGCGGGATATGGAGTGTCATTATCAATTTAAGTCATGTTCACACTTCTCATGTGTGTTATCTGTGTTAGGAGATCACGTCTTCAGGGCTTCAGTCCTCACAAGACAGAAGAAATATCTAATTTTCTGAGGTTTTAAGGATTATATAAAGGGTCACCTTGGATTTTCTGCAGAGACTGTATCCCATTATTCCTGACTCTGTTTTGAATTACTTTTCTTGTACTGCAGGGAGGAAACTCTCACAAAATATAAAAGAGCTTTTATAAAATGTCTATGCAATGAAATAGAGGTGCATTTATTGATACTATTGTTGTAGCCTTGGTAGTTTAAGGGCTTACACAAGGCATGTTTTATAGACAGTACTAAGAGGCAGTACTTTTTATTGAGTCAACTTTCTGATCTTTTTCCACAGCTGGAAAAGGGGATAAGGCACACAAGCCTTTCTCCAAGTCCGTGTTTGCTTTGCTCCTCTGGTCAGGACACATGTCAGGGCACATTACCAGCAGCCTGGGCGAATGCTGCAGTCATGTCTACAGCACAGCATCACTTTTCACCCACACCTGCTTAGCAGCCTCATAAAGAACAGTCCTGCATTTTAATAAAGGAAGTGGCAGAGTGTTTCCACCAAACTGCAGCTTGGCAGTAGAGGACAGGCCAGCTGGGGTCCAAGGGTAATGGTGGGGGACAAGGGCAGTGCCTTCCTCAGCATAGCACCTGTGTCCTGCAGCACCCTGCCAGAAGAGCAGAGCAAGGATGGGGACAGTGATCAGTGGGGTGCAGCCCAGCAATGTCTGTCCCTGGCTGCAAATTGCTTGTGGAAACACAACCACAGCTTCCTGATGCTCTGGCAGCCCTGAGAGCATTGCCCTCTCCCTGGGCTGGACTGCCCCAGTTCAGCAGTCTCAGCACACCCCAGCAGGACCCAGCACTGCCCAGAGCCCAGAAGGGCCTTGTGTTCATGTTATTATTCTGCCAAACAGCAGCAGCAAGTAGCTCGCCTCAATATGTGAACTGCAGCACACCAGTAGCAGCATTTAATGTGGGTGTATGAGAGATGTGCAAATGCTTTCCTGCTTCTGGGTATCAGGAAAATTAATCCACGACTGTCAGAGGTTTATGTCCAAAAAGGAGACAGAGGAGTCCCTTTACTTTATTCGAATAAAGGGAGAGGCCATGGGGCATTCCCCTGGGTTCTCTCAAAGTTCCAGAGGACGCAGTCTCCCTTTTATCCTAATTTCCTGGCCGCATTTCCCTTATCTCTTTCCCCATCGGCTGAGGTACTTGAGATGCACAGACTTCCCAGAACACCTGATTCCTAAAAATCCCCCTTTAATGTATAACCCTCCCTTTTAATTCTTAACTCTTACGGAATTCATGTTTTCTTCCCCATTGTTTCTTTCATCTTTCAATATTCAGTTTTATTCATCAGCAAACCTACAGTTTGTTTGTAAAAGCAAATGTCTTATACCTATTCATCAATCAGTGGAATCCTAACATTGTTTCTCCTATCTCTTGGTGCTAATCCTGTCTGTCACTAGACCCACAGTTTGTTTGTAAAGACACAACCAACCATCATTCCTCTTGTGGGCTTGCTGCTTTTGGCTGTAGAGAGAGGCAACCATTTACCACATTTACCATCCTGGAGAGAAGGGCAAGTCAAAGTAAGTGTCAAGTGTTGTTTGAAGCACCACCATTGTGCACATGGCATGGTTAGAGTGGCCTCAGCCCACTCTGGGTGCTACTGCAGCAGCAAGCTCAGCATTGTCCCTAAGCCTCAGCATCTAGGTGCCAGGACAGATGGGCTGTGCTGAGCATGTCTGCACCCCATAAGCCACAGTTTCCACACAGCCCAGATCATAGCTGTCATAATGTGGAGATCAAAGCTGAAAAAGCTCAAGAAGTTCTTCCAATGGTTTACAGATAAACCACTCTCAGAGAGGATTAAGGGAGACAATTGTTACTTATATTATATGAGCCAGGAGCTGACTTGGTTTGAAAAAGTTTGTCAGCAGGTAACTTCCCACCACAGACTGCTGTCAGCTTGTGTAATGCTGAGTCTGATCATGTAGAGGTGCCTTGACAGGTCTGTGCAATGTAATTTTTCAACTCATTACTCAGTGTTGCAGCTGAATCCATCAAATCAAAGGTGATTTTACTGCCTTTTGGATAAGCAAGTCAGTGTTTATTCAAAAGGCAGGTTCTTCAGTACTGCTGCTATCAGCCTTTTCACTGAGTCAGACTCAAAAATGAAATGTTTCTTCTCAGCAGCTTGAAAAGGGCAGAGTTAGTATTTCCCCTGGGGATCTCAGGAGACCACAGCTCCAGGAGGTTGCTTTATTATGGCACTGCAAACAGATTCCAAGGCATGCATATCTGTGTGTGTATGCGTGCCTGTATGCCCACACACACAGGTCAGATTTTGTTCTTATGCTTCCAATACACTTGCTAAACAAAATGAATATTTAGGGAATGATTCTTCTAGACTTTTTAAAAATTTGAGCATTGAGCAAGTTGAAATACCCACCTGTTGTCACCTCTTCATTACCTAAAGTGTTAAGTGGTCTCTTTGCCAGGCTGTCGGAAGTAGCATTAATAACAATCTCTTGCCTTGTGGGCTGAGCTGGGGCAGGCTTTTGTTGTATTAATTAGTAAGAAAATGCCTTGAACTGGTTAGTTGATGATCTAAAAAACAAAATAGGAATTAAAACTCCCTTATTTTCCAGATGTTCAGCTGTGGTTTAGACATACAGAAAGTTAAATCCTCTCTGTGCTGAAGTCAGTGCTGAAGCCTCAGTAGAATGTCAGGTTTTATCCCAGCTGCTGGAACAAAACAGGAAAAAATGTTAAGGGCATAGACACTTATCTCCTTAAAAAAAGCTTGATAGAAATCCTCCCAGAGGCAAGCATTGAATATGTTTCTTGGGTCCCATATTTGTATATCAAAACCCTACTTTTCAGTTGCCAATTCCTAATGCTACTGAAATATAAGGGACAATAAAAGACAAACCATGACACTGGGCTGAGCTATGCAATGAAAAAAAGCTCTGTTGCTGATTCTTTGATAAGCTGTTCTAAACAAGTGACAAATGCCTGGTCTTTACAAAGGAGAGCATGCTGTGCTGTGATGAAGGGTTTGCAAGCTCTGTGCCATTCCACTGCTTTCAGTACCCTTGTCTACAAATCTATTGCTTTCAGAGAGCTGTGGCTGGTGCCATCTCTCTCCTGTCTTCAGATGGCTGCCGGATAAATGTTCCTGTGGGAGTCAGTCATTTCAGCTTCCTAGAGAGTTGATGTAGAAGGATAGGTGTTTCTGAGGCACAGCACTTCTCTTCCAAAGGCTGGCAGGGAAAGTGAGGGGATTGCATGATAGAGAGCTGGAAAAGCGTAAGGCTTAGAGATTGAAATGAAGTAAAAGAGGTACATGATGAAGACTCAAGGGAAGGAATGACTAAGTCATGACAAGATGCACAAGGGACCAGCTTGACCTCTACCAGCTCCTGTTCTCTCCACATTAAGAGACCTATATAAACTCACACACACACATAATGTAATGAATGCTCCTTCATATAAGCCAACTGCAGATGTCTTGCCTGCATTGGATTGTTTTTTGAGGTCTGTTTTAAAGTAAGGCTGTATGTGAGAGGGGATTGTTGGAAATGGTTTGACCTTTCACAAGACTCCAGCCCCATCACAAACTGGAAGGGCTGCCATTTGATGACTCTCTAATTGTTTTCAGGAGACATAATGAGACAAAATCTATCAGTAATAAAAAAATAATAGAAAGGCAGAGATGAAGGTGCCTGCCAGCTGGACTAGGAAGAGGCAGCTGTTGGTTATAAAATGGCTGCTTTGGGTCTTTGTCCTGCCAAACTTGGAGAGACATCATAGGGCATGAAAGAAAAAAAAGTCTTGTACTTCAAAAAATGAAGATGAAAGTACTCTTGGGTTGTGATCTCCTTTAAAGTTTTTTTTCTGCAATTTTACAACTGAAGTATGCTGCTTATAAGTGGAAAGGTAAAATTAAACTTTTCTCCAAAATTATTAATTGTTGCTGGTTCTTAAGTTGCAGTAACTTCAACATTGATATCATCGATAAATCCATCACAGTCCATCAAGATGATTGTTTTTTGCCTCTGGCCTATTCTCAATCAATTTCTTCAGTTTCCGAAACATGAGACAGAACTCCCAGCTCTAAGATCTGTTACAAGCTGATGGCCTCACTAAAAACCCAGACTGTAATTTAATTCCAAAAAAATGTCTAAAAAATCCAGTTAAAGGCTAACTATATAACATGTCAAAGTCCTAAATAATATCCTGTTCTCCAGATTAAAACAACAGCAACAACCAACAAGCAAATGATCATGCAGGATGATAATTTTTTTTTTTTTTTTTTTGTATGGTGGTCAGTGTTGAAGAAAATTTTCATCAAATCAATCTGTAGTATCCTAAATTAATTTTTGCCACTTAAGCCCATAATTTTTTATTGCATATGACCTGCTGACTCAAGGTGTCTCACTGGTCAACATCAAGCTTGCTCTGTCTTATTAGCCATGCAGCCCATTGGCAAAGCATTTGGCAGGATGGACCCCGTGTGGCACAGAAATACTCTGAATGAACAGGAACATCAGGAGGTACATTCTTCTGCTCAGAATGAGTCTTAACAACAGCTGTTCACAGTTTCATGATAATCTTCTTCTAGTTTGGGGCAATTATACCCCTTCCCCCATGCGCAAACACTGTTATGCTGTTTTCTGTGGATGTCTACTCAGAAGCTGAGAGGAATGATCTTAAGAGTTTGTCTTAAAATAATGTATTTTTCTTAAAACATATATTTGGTGGGAGCATGTATTGAATTAAAGCCAATGTGAACTAGTTACAGATTTTTTATTTAAGGGAAAAAAGTACTCACCTTAAATACATCTTATCTGCAGAACAGCCACAGTCAACCAAATCAAACTTTGACAGAAATCAGAAGGCCATATCCATGTTATAAAAGACAATACCAGAAATACAGATAATTTCTTTTGTTCTTGGGCAGAAAAAAAGTTTTAAATCTCTGTGCATTAAGGGTCTTGATTATCATGTATTTCAGTAGAAGAGAATTTTTTGCAATAAAGTTAGTGGAAAATAATTAAACCTCCACAACCATCAGCTCTTGGACTCCCCATTAATGTGAACAAAATAAGGGCACAAGAGTGAAGGAACTTTTGCTCTAGGGCTGCTACCTGTTACCTTATTATACACTAGTCAAAGTACACTTGATGACTCAGTGCAGACAAGAAATGTGCTGTTTGGTTTTTTTTTGTGACCCTGTACAATGTTAATAATTCTTCTGTCCTCACAGCATATGGATTTGAGATATATGTGCTGAATATGAAAACAACATTGTTTTCAGATGGAGTACAATTGTGGGGATATTTAAACAAGAACAGGCTGCTTCAAGCAGAAAACATACGGAAAGAAGCAGCTCTAAAACCAATAGGAGACAGAAAAGTGTATCGTAATATAAAGAGACATTGTGTATAATTTGTATGGCTAAAAAGAGAATGGAAAACAATATTTGTGTCCTCTTTGCTAATTTTATTTTACAAATGCACTCCAGCAGCACACACCCCCAAAAGGGTCTTTTGGAATAATCTGCACCACAAAAGGGTCTTGTGGTGCAGATTCAAAGAGGAATAGATGAACACTGTTCCATAATTGCAAGGTAGAAGGAAGGTAAAGAGGAAAGTTCTTCCCTAAAATTATCCCCAAGATTTCTGTCATTCCAACAAAGCTATTTATTGCTGATATACATGTTATTTACACAAAAAAAAAATATTAAGGCATCAAATATTGTGAGAGACTAGGTTGTTGATGGTTAATGGCTCAAACAATCAGCAGGGTACTTTGCTAATGATGCAAAGAGAAACCACACAGGTGCAGAGGGGTGCACACTCACCACCAGAAGCTGCAGCTGAGTGTTGAAAAAGATAAGGGGAGAGACTGAGAAGAGGCAAATCTTGCAAAGTGAGGTAGTGCTTTTTTCATGCAGAAGTCCTTACACAAGTGGATCAGTTGTCAAAACTCCCTTCCAGAGAAGCACCAGGATGTTCAGCTGGAAGGTGTTCATCCCTTCTACTGGGACAAAATTGACTCAACTCCATGTAACAGGCAGCTGTGGTGTCTTAGAAGGTGTCAAAAACTCCTGAAGTGTCCCATGATCCACAGCATTACACCATCAGCATTACCTCTTAGAGGAGGTAACTGGGCATTCCCACTGAGCCTGAACATAATACAAAGCCACAAAACTTCATGTTTTGTGGGCTTCCCCCACCCCTGATGGATCAAGACTTAGCACTAGCTGTACTTTTTCCATAAAAATGTATCTCAAAGTGCTGTTCTGAACTTCAGTAGCCTGGAAGAACCAAGATGTCATAGGGGTCTTGTACTCCCCCAGGGCTTGGAACTCTGGATTTTGTTTTGTCTTTCTGCCTAGGAAAAGGCCATGGATCCCTAAAGGATCAAGACCATAATTTCAATGCAGTTGGGTCATGCAATCCACATGTGGTGACTATGTATGTTTCTACTCCTTTCTTTCTTTTTCCTTATATGTTTTCTTAAGTGGGGTTTTTTTGGTGCTTTTATACTCTTGCATTTCTAATCAAAATGGCTGCATTTTGAAATTTGCCAAGAATCTTAATGCCATAAAGTTTGTAAGTAAAACTTCATTATTGGACTTCTGGAGAATTTTGTTGTTCCTCCTTCTCACTGGCATTCCTCTGCTGACATATTCTAGAAGCCACTCTAGGCTGGTGACTCATCTGATCTTCAATCTGCAGCCACTGTCCAGAGATCCAGCCCAGTGTGAAGCCCAAGCCAGCAGATGCCCCTGACTCTGCTCAGTGACCTGGGCTGAGATGCTCTCCTGAGCTGGCTGGTGAATGGGCATTGTGGTCTGATTGTAGGGAATTGAGTGCCCTGTGGGCATGTGTGTGCAAGCTCCAGGAGCACAGAAGGGAGATCTGACAACCATGGTCCCCTTTACGGACTTCTCTTTATATTTAAGGCATGCTAGTAAGGTGCTTAACTGAAGCCATAGGACTTCTCCCTCTCTCCCTCCCTCCCTCCTTCCCTTCTCTCCAGTATCAACAAATAGCTCATGGAATTGAAGTTAAGAAAAAGCTTTGCCTTTGCTTTCTCTGTTGCTGCAGTAAATCATGCTGTCACATTGCCATAGAAACAGCAGCTATCACAAATATCACTACATCATGGCATCAGAGCAGCTCCAGCAGCCAGGTCTTCATTCTGGGCCCAGTCCTCATCCAGCCCTGCGCTTCCAGCTCTTCTACAACATGCTGCAATTTTTTATAAAAAAAAAAAAAAGATAAGTTTTATTATTTGGAGTGGAGAGCTTTATCAAGGAGGATTAATTGTAAAAATCCACAATTGCTAGCTCTCAAATACTCAGGTGGAGTTGAACAACAGACTATGGAGAGTTGAGACTTTGGGTATATAAATTGTCAAGTTTACTCACATTTAAAAGATGGTGAAGAGAAAACAAATTAATCACATGTGAAATAATCTGTAAACAGCTTTGACAGAGAGGACAGAGAGGTTTTTTTGCTTAAATATTTATGAACCTAGAGACACAGATGGGTAGTGGGTGAGATTTTTAAGAGACAGGCTATGCTAATTTATATTCACCAGGGATTTGTACATATTCTATAGCAGAATTGGAAAGCATTAGAATATCTCCCTCCATTCCTCCAGCTCCCCTATGGACAAATATCTATTACTTTCATTGAAAACCCATTATAACTTCAGTATTGTCCAAATAAAAGACACTGAACTGTGTTTGAACTAAAATGAGCAGGTTGCTCTGCTCTACTGTAATGAAGAATGTCTGTTGGGATAGGCTTGAAATCTCACCACTTTTCACTTACCAGAAAGGTTTGCAATCACATCAGTATGTGTTTCATGCACTGAATAGAAAAGACAAGTCTAATTTTTTTTTTCTTTTTTTCTGGGAACAGTAGCATAAGTTTTCAAGGACACTAGCATTTCTATTATGAAAATGCCTGTCTTTTATTTCATCTATTCTGATTTTGCTAGCCACATGGTTAAAATTAGGCAAACAAACAGCAGATACTTTCCAGTGAGGAATGTTTATTTTAGGTCTAGCTTATCTGTGCAAGGAATAATCTATGAACTCTCCCTGGCCTTTTGGATAAGCAAACATAAACCTCATTTCCCTTTATTGTCCACTCCACGTAATAACTAGCCTTTCCAGAGGGCTTCACAGAGGTTATTCAGTCCAGGATGGCTCCTGGGGATTTCCTTTAATGGCTAAAGGGATCAGTGTGTGTGTTATTGAGCAGCGATATTGCAGTTGTGATGATCTAAGGATAAAGCACATAGGTTTTTTAGGGAGAGGCATCATCTTCTATCAAGACTAATCAATATAACTGGCAAAAGAGAAGTCTTCAAGCATGAGTCTTTCCTTATATATCTAGAGGTAAACTGATATGCTCCAGGTTCATGCCTCCAACCCCACCATCCCATTTCTTTTTTGTGAGAATTCATCCAAGTCCTCTGTGAGCTAAACCAGCTCAGGAAACTGGTCGAGAACTAATCCAACAAAGAGCAGTGGATTTTTTGGCGTTGGTTACCAATCTGATTTGGCTCCTTGAAAGGTGACACTTGGTGCTGTAGGTACAGAAGCAAGGGGGAAGATGAAAAAAAGAGTGAGGACACCCTTTTTGGTGACCATGGACTGCATAATTGTTGCAGTTGTCTCATTTCATGGTGGTGAGGCTCTGGTTTGGACATTTCAAAGGGCTTGTTTAACTCTGTTCCCATGACATTCTCCAAAAAACAGCAATCTGCCTAACCAATGTAAGGAAGCACATAAGCTTTCAGTAGCAATCAAGAGGTGGATGCTGTTAATGTCTTTCATCAGAGCCTTTGCAGCACTTCCTGCATCTCTGCTCCTCCTGGCAGGTAGGCACTGAGACTGTGGCTGTCTCAAGGCACTCACAGAGCTGGTGCCAACACCAGCCTGAGTAAGATTCCTTGTTACTGATCATGCCCTTATCTCTGCAAAGACATGTAAGATGAAATAGCTTGAGCATCATATTCTTAGTGTGAGGATCTCTTCCCCAGAACACCAAAGTTATTGAAATTGCTTGTGCTAATTTAAGTGAGACTTGGATCCAGTCTCACACATGTTGACATTCAAAGCATGCTGAGGAATCTTGTCCTGCTGTCAAGATTTAAGTGTTTAGAAGGCAAGGTGACACTGTCAAATCTAAGCTGCAGGCTAAAATATGGCAAACAGCATTATTTTTTTTAAATTATATATTGTGGTATAAATTTCATTGGAGAAATTAGATGATCTGTTTTAAGATGTACAATTTTGATACAAAAAGTACAAGGATGAAGTATTCACCACAGTTATTCACATTCAGTTATTTACTCAAACTGTAAAAAATTATTCTTAAATTTTTGCAGACTGGTAATGTATGTTTTGACAAAGCCAGCTAATAACTGTGTACTTTAAAGAAGAAATACTTTTGAAGGAAATAAAGTTATGAGCTAAGAGGCTTAGAGCCTGTGTATAGTTCTAAAGCCTCCTGCTTCATTCATTCTGTAAAACCACACTATGTTTTGTAGTCTCCCACATGAACACAACATGAACACAAGATGACTGGACTGAGGTGCTTGACTTTGCTATGAGCATGAAATTCCTCACCCTTATCTCATTTTTTGGCTCCTTTCATGTGCTACAAATTTCATGGTGATTCCTTTGAAAGCTTCTCTGTTCCATTGACTCACTTGGAAATGATGGGAGGCTAAATGTTCTGTTATGAAAGAGAGAAAAATAAAGATGCATCACTATTCTCTAATTTAAGTAGGTTTACAGAGCTACTATCAGCAGTCAAAATTATTTTTCAGTACAGGCATGACTCCAGGATTTCACCTTCATATATCTCTGTCAGAAACCTTCTGGAGAAATTCTTCCCTAGGAAGTACTTTTTTTGTTCACTCAGGTTTCCAATGCAAGCTTTGTACTATAGAGACAGACTGCTGTCTTCCTGGGCAAGAAGAAGCTATGGGGATGTCCAGGGAGAAGCAGCAGCAGACAGAATTTCTTGTAAAGCCTTTGAACAGATCAGTCCTGCAGCCTGTTGTGGAACTCAACTCCCTGTGATGGCTCTTGCATAGGTGTTATCACACCCAGGCCACAGTGACCCATCAGTCACAGATGCAGTGTGCTCCCATGCTGCAAGCCACATGGTGAGCCATGAAGCAAGCCCCTACCACCAAATTTTAGCCGTAGTGAAAGGCCAGCTCTTGAGAGGCAGAGGGAGGCAACAGGACAAATGAATGGCAGTATCAATATGCTGTGTCGTTCCAAAGGCAGGGGTATGCTACATAAAAATCAGGCCAGCTCTCCTAAGTAAATATACAGGAAGGCAGTTCTTCTCCCCAGAGTCATTGACAATCTGAGGGGAAAGGAAATTTCTTATCCTGAATCATAATATAGGAGAATTAGCAGAAAATGAGCAAAACCAGGATTCTGAGATACAGCAAAATAGCTGCACTGAAAAATTGCACCAAAGCATCATCAACCTCCAGGGAAAGAAAACCCTGCTCCCTACTCTTCCCACAGACAAATTTTGTAATTAGAAAGTGAAAATATCCTCATCTTTTTATAGGTCACTCTTAAGTCCTGAAAGGGCCAAATTTGTCCCTTTGGAGCCTTCCATTCTCCAGATTGAACAAACCAAACTCTCTCAGCCTGTCCTCACAGGAGAGGTAGTCCAGCCCTCTGATCAACTCTGTGATCTCCTCTGGATTCATTGCAACAGGTTCACATCCTTCTTGTGCTGGGCGCCCCAGACCTGGACACACTGCAGTTGGGATGTTATCAGAGCAGAGGAGGAGAATCCCCTCCCTCAACCTGCTGGCCAGTCTGCTTTTCAGGCAGCCCAGCTATCTTTCTGCTAGTATTCATCCTGCTATTTTGATTTTTCTCTCATTTATTGAGCAAACATCTGAGAAACTGAGGTTGGGTTTCAGGGTTCACATCTTGCAGGCCACCTGCCAGAAACATGATATCCCAAAAATCTTGCCACATGCCAGATGCTCACAGTGCAGAAACATCAAGGTCTCAAACACCCTGAATAGAAGAGGGCTTTCAAGCTTTCTGCTCTTCAATGATAAACATCTTGTAGTATTACCTGGGATTTCTCCTGTTGCACTTTGCATTAGCAGGTGCCCTGACCAGGCCTTTCATAAAGAGCTCAGAGCCATATTGAAAACTAAGAAGAGAAAAGATGTTCTCTTGTTATACATGAGGGCAAGTCTTCTCCATAACTGGCAGCACCTGTAAAGGAGCCTTCAGATGCCCAGAATCAAACCAGGTCAATCCGATTTGCCATCTTGCCTTGGGCCCAACTCATTATCATACTCAGTTTTTCAGACCCTTCAGATTTTTTTCTGACCCACCTTATGAAACTAAACTGCATTATGACTTTGGGAAGACCTGTGTTGGGGTCAGTGTTCTGGAGAGAGATTGTAGCAGTGGGGTGCTCTGTGCATCCTAAAGAAAAGTACACAGTTTTCCAGCTTGAGTGAATCACCACGCCAATTTCTGATACAGACCTCCCCAGCACTCCTAAATCTGTACACAATATGGAGGAGGTTGAATGTCACCTCAGAGGACCTCTCAGAATTAGCAGTTATGCCAGAGAATTAGAAAA
This sequence comes from Regulus satrapa, assembly GCA_013396955.1. Classification (NCBI taxonomy): domain Eukaryota; kingdom Metazoa; phylum Chordata; class Aves; order Passeriformes; family Regulidae; genus Regulus; species Regulus satrapa. The sequence goes on along the minus strand of VWZN01021666.1, from coordinate 32,991 downwards.
AATACATTTTTCTAGTTTTAATGCAAAATCCTGTACCTTTGCTGAATTTTACAATTTAATCTTCTTTTGCACATATTTTTCACAATTTCTGTGACTGAAAGCTGCTTAGTTGCCTCAGTTGCAAGACCTTTTGCACATAATTTCCTCACATTTTCTACAAAAATAAAATTTAAAGACCTTTAGGGAAAAACTGATGCTTCCTAGGTAATAAAATCTGGACATTCAGTGGTTTATCTCTTGTCCACAGATTCCTTTTAGGGTCTGCAGGCTCTCATTGCATTACAGGAAACTCATTGCATTGCATTGCATTACATAAATGTGCTACTACTACTGCCACCACTCCTATCGCACCACCATATATTGCTCTAGACAATCACCACTTTGGAAGAGTATGTGCTAGGATTCAGGTCTGCCATGATGACATAATTCCTCTTTCTCCTACATTTGAACTTTGCACTTGCTTGCCTTAGTTTGTATGCCCGGGGATTCCATTTTCCATCTGATATTTTGGGGAGGATAATATTCTCTATGATACTGAACTACTTTCTCTTTGTTGATTCCTTTCCCATGCCCTGGGGAGAACATAACCTTAAGATGAGCATTTTGCATGTGTCCTTCATTTAAGACATTGCTGGTTGAACAATGATCAATGAAAGAAAAATATCCATGTTTCTCTGCAGGGCACTGGAACATGTAGTCTGAGCTAGAGGAATGGCCCCAGAACCAACTGTGGCACAAGGCTCTTCACAGGGCCCAGCTGACTCTGACTTCTCCCTTGTCCCACAACAGTGACAAGTAGCATTGAAGTCCAGACTGAAAAAAAAAAATTAGGTACCTATTCTTTATCATTGCTTTGTTCTGTGGGCTGGTTCATGGGAAAAAGGGAGAAAGCATCATCAATATTCTCATGTGGAGGTGAATCTAGCAGGAGCAGGGCTTGAGTGAGGATCCAGCTTTTCATCAAGAGCACAACAGTCCCACCAACTTAGTCTCACAGGTAAACCATGAAAAGAAAAAAATGAAAATTTCATCTCACTTTCTTCCTCTTTGTAAGCAAGGAGATAAATTTAATTTCTCTCTTTTCCTGCAGTATCTTCTGATGGAAATTCTTGCATTCTAAAAGCCTTTGCTGGAACAAAATCTGCACATTTGTTTAGCTTGGACTCCAAAATTCTGAGTAATGGTTTTTGGATTGTCCTCAGTTGCACAGGTATGCTGGAGTGATGTCAATCAAATTGGAAAAGTCATCTCACTTTATTCTTGCTCCATCCTTGATTGTCTTTCTTAGCAGTTTTTTTCCTTTGCTATTCTATTGAGATCTGTCACATGAATATTAGCTGACATAACTAAGTTCAGCAGCTAATAATCCCTTGAACTTCCTTGTTATGAAATTATGTACAAAAAAGAGAAGGTACAGCAAAAGTTTATTTGGAAAAGCAAATGTTCCAGGTTGGTATATTCATTAATGGCTGTCTAATAGTCAAATTTTTGGCACATTATTGTTGTAATTTTTCCCAGCAAGACACAGAAATTGGCAAAGCAATCATCAAAGCACATGAGCATGTGTCTTAAGTAGATGCTTTAAGTTAATCATATGGCCAAGTACTTTGCTGAACTAGGAACTCTACATTACACAGTGACTGCTTCCAGAGGTCTGGCCCACAGACAAGGAAGTGTAGGGTTGACAAAAGGAAAAGCAAACTTGAAATTATATGATAACTACCTCTGCTTCAGATAATATACAGTCTTACTGATGTAATGAAACATGAGTTTAAATAGAAAATAAAATTATTTTAACAGTCAAGACCTACCCATGGCCTTGTACTCAGCCCATAACAATGGAAGGACATCCCTGAAAAACAGGCAGAGGCCACATGGATAGAAGGAGTGTGAGAACAGCCAAAGGTGATCTCTGGGAGATGAGGACAAATTACATGTTAAGGCTGATGTCACTGGAAAATCATAAAGGATGGTTGCTGTTAGAAGATGAGAAGCCTGGATGAAGCAGAAGTACAATAGTGGTAGAAGGAAAAGCTTTAAGCAACACAGGTTGGAAGAGTAAAGACCTCTGTACAATTAACTACATGCAACCCTTCTGATGTGATTTGCTGTAAGCATGGCTTGACATAAATATGCTGTCACACCAGCAGCAACTGAGAACACTCGGCCTCCATCCTCTCCCACATCTCACCTAATCAACATAATCATCTCCACACTATTTGTGAACATATATGAAGAGGCAGTTTGCTCCATTTCCATATGCAGGGATACTTTTAAATTCTGTGCATTTATGTATTGTTCAAAACTGATTCTTTAGCCTATGAGCCCTGCCTGCGATATTATTATCACAAGACTGTTTGAAGTGTTTTACTAAGTAAAAGACACACACAGACTTTTAAAAACACTTAAAGGACTGTAGTTCCATGTAACCTGAAGCCTCAAGATAACAGAGAGATAAGGCACTGACTGGAAGATTCTTCTGCACTATTCTGATAGGAGTATCAGGAAAATAGAAGTTAGCTATTGAATGGCTTTAATGACAATGTACTTTTCCAAGAAAACAGACATAATTTTCCACAATAAGTTGAGAGTGTGCAGGTTTGTAGTGGAAGTCAACTTGTTTTTAAATATGCAAACAAAGTACTCAGTAAATACCAGCCTCTAATCATGCTATTTTGCATAACAAAGATCTTTTATTATGGTTCTCGTGGCAGAGATGCATTATGAGAAAGAAATAAATTTGAAACAAATTATCACCTCTCAAAAACATAATAGCAAGAGCGTGGACTGCTTTTGTTCAAATGTGCTTTCTGTTTTGGGATGTATGAATTATTAATTATCACTGTACAGAGAAGTGACCTCTTCCACTCTAAAAAAAAAGAAGAATAAAGTTAAAACAAGGTGGGCCCAGATTCTTATCCTAAACACATGAATTAAGGAGGAGAGTGTCTCCTCTGCCTTCAGCAAAGTCTTTCTATATTTAAGCAATTTAAGCAAGTAGAAATGAGACCCGCATACCTTTCAGATACCTATAAGGAAAACACTCAAATAACAAAACATAATTTCCACACAGTCCCAGTAAGTGCATTATGTTGGTAATTTAATGACTATTTGCAAAATCTATTATCTTGGAGATGAAAAGATTTTGGAAGATATAATATCAGATTTCAAGTTTAAGAAAATCAGGAAACAAAAAGAACAATAAACTGAATACTGGAAAACACATGCATGACTCAGTCTTGCAATAGAAACTGCTGTAACTTCCATATACATTAACATGATTAAAAACAATTACATTATATGAGGGAAAGTTGAGCTCTGTATCAAATGTGAATTAGACAATTCCAGAGAACAATTGACAATGAAAAGGACAAAGAAGCATGAACTTTGCTTTGCCAGAACTGAGCAGCAAATGCCTAGGAGGCCTCAGCACTAACACTTACCAGGCAAAACAGCAACATCTGGACAAGGCTTTGGGGGGGGCCACCCTCTTCCAAAGCCATCTCTCAGAACTGCCAGGTGTGCAGAGTGTCTCAGGCGCTGCAGACAACTTAATAAATTGTCTTCAAGTTACAAATTTCTCCAACTTACAAGTTACTAAGGCAACTCACTCATACAGATAAAGGAGTAGGAGGACAACAATCCTGGAGAATGTGGAGAGCAAACTATTATGTTAGAGGTGGAAGAGCTTATAAATATTGTTACAGGAACCTGGCTGTGTGAGCAACCCATGGTTGCACAGTGGCACAAGACAGTGATTCTTGCTGGGTAAAATCTGCCTCTGAAGAAAAGGCCAGTTTGTTTTCAATACTCGAGTTCAACATAAAAAATGGAAAAGCCTTTTAATGGCTGCTCTCAATTGAATGAATTTAGCCTCCTGTGCCTACTCGAATGACTAGAGGCAGAAATAGAGTATTTGGGGCAAGAAAAAGAGTGCTGAGCTAATTTAGAGCCGTTTTTCAAATAAGCTTCTAGACCAGAGGTTGGTGTTGGACTTGATGATCCTTGTGGGCCCCTTCCAACTCTGGATATTCTATGATTCTAGGTTTAATGCACATTTTGGTAAGTTTGGGATATTTTTCCTGTGTTATATCTCAGTCTCTGAAATTAAAATAATCTTCCATTTTTCAGACTGTACATAGCAGCTTCAAGTGCCCAGGAGGCATAGAAACATGCAAATCCTTGGCTTCTCTGGGAAAAAGAGTGTCCTGAGAGTAGTCACTGAAATGTTGGAAACTATGAGCCATTAGTGATATTGGCATAGATACATGTAATGTAAACTGGCAGCACAGACTCAAAACATTAGTACCAAAAGCAAAATTAACTCTGCACACTTGTAAGTACAAAGGAATGCCAAATAACTGCTTTGCAAAAAATGGTAAAATGTGATGAAATAGAGAAAAGCAGATGATAAGCACTTTAAAGGAAAGAAAAGTTGTGCTGGCACCTCCATTTTCTTCTGATCTTGTTGACCTACTTCTGGAGATGTGCACATCTTATGCACACAGCTTATGTGCACAGCTTATCCCTTGTAATACATCAGTGTGTTAACTTAAATGATGCCAGTGCTTTGGAATCAGGAAATCAAGGATGTTAGATCTGCTGTACAATGCTCACAGGCAAGGGAAGGATAGACACCAGCTAATTCAAGAAGACCACAGAAGATTAGCACAAAGAAAGTGCATTTCATTTGAAATGAGGTTAGCATGCCCTTACCCAGTGGGACATGAAGCCGATTCCAGAACTACTCTGTCTACAACCCCACCATTTCATGTAGGATCAACATTTACACATACACAGATAATAACAACAGGAAAGATCTTCTGTACAGGCAAATCTTACCTCTGTCAGAGACTCCAGGGCATGGTATTAGTCATTGCTGCAGTAAACTCTAATCACTCAGGGCTATAATTAGACAAGCAGGTAAAGGTGGGCCAACTGTGCCTTTCAAGAAAATCAAACCCAGTCTCTCAACCATTCTGGTCAACCAAAGCCCCAGTGGGAGGCACTGGGAAGGGCAGAAGTGAGACTGTAGGGCAGAGGCAGACTGAGAAATCTGTGCAGAAAAAGAGACTGGGGGACCCTCAATACCCTTCACTGCTATGGAGACACGGGCACAGGATGGAAAGCACAAGATTCCTTCTGATGCTTCTCTTCTTTCTACCCCAGTTCCTTTGTACCCACTGATCCTTCCCACAGCCATAATCCTGCCTCCATAGGACCCTTCAGCCTACCTACCATCTTGCTCCTAGAGGCTGTCTGGAAACATCTCCTCCACAATCCATCCTAGGAGAGGAGGGGATGAGCATCATACTCTTACTCTCCACAATGAACAAGAGAAAACCAAAAGGTGAAAAAGTGTGAACATCTCTAGTCTCAACAGTCATCAAGGAAGACAAAAAAGAGTGGGAAAAAGTAATTTGAATTCCATCTGTAAATGGCAAGCTAAAAGCAGAGGTGAAGTCCCAAGAAGACTGGCGGAGGAGCCAAAAAAGCAGTCCATGTCTCCTAAAAGTGGTGCAGTATCAAGCTCAAATCTTATTTGCAGTATTTTTGATTTTATACAAAGAAATTATGTGTCTAATAGCCACCATTCAGCAGGTAGTGCAGCCATGTTTAAAAAGCCTCTCTAATTTCCTTCTTTTATCAGATTTCCTACATCTAATGTCAGATATTTATTTTTCTTCCAATGCTTCTCAGTCCCATGTAGCTATCGAGTATAAGGACCTGTGTTTTACTAAAAATATCTGTAGCTACTGGGGCTTTTTTCTAGTCAGTTCTCTTTGTCTTATCCTTGTGCTTTTCTAGTCTCGCTCTGTGAAAGCAAAACCAAAATTAATATCCACAGCCAAATTGAGGTGCAATTCATTAATACAAACCTAGAGAAGGATAATCAGAAACTCCCTCTTCTGTCATGCATGGCATTTATTTCTCCATTAATTAATGCGTTTTCTCCCTTAGGATTGCTTTGTCCATTGATAATTTCTCAAAACAGCTCATTATTTTATCCAACTGATTATACTGTTGCTATATAAAAGGCATTTATTATTTTTCATCTTAAGAATTATTTTTACAGCCTCAGTGTACAGACAAGATGTTTTACTTTTTTCTTCCTGAAGGGCTTGTATTTTAATCAATTAACAACATAATTACAATATTTTATATAAATACCAATATATAATTTAACTAATATAACTACAACATTCTCTGTTTATCCAGTTAACTGCTTCAGTGTTCCCCAATACTTTTGTGTTTGACCATCTAGTGTTGCTTAAGTTATTTTCAGAGGGCAGAGCTATTTTCCTGGATAGAGAACTGAAGCAAAGTTGGAGAGTTCATCAAAAGAACAAATAGATCCAGATTTGCACTGCTATTGGAGCTTGTCTCCCTACACACCCAGTCCAGGAGGCTCCCAGGCTCCTTGTGCCAGCACCAGCTCTGACAAAGTGCAGCCAGCTATGCTCACCAGCCACTGAATTACAGCTGCTTTTCCCTGGGCATCAGGGCCACATATTTCTGCCTGGTAAACCCTTCTGTTGCATAAAGCATGGTTGGGGCTTTGAGCAGTCTGGTCTACTCAAAGGTGTCCCTCCCTGCCCATGACAGGGATCTGGAACTTGATGATCTTTAAGGTCCTCTCCAACCCAATTGATTCTATGAAAACAGGTTATAAAACTCTGTCTTGTAGAGTGGGTGTAATTTGACAGGGATTAATTTTTTTTTCTATAGAATTTAGTTCAGCCTGCAAGATGTGGCATGCAATAATATTCCTCCTCTAGAAGAATTCAAGGTGCGTTCCTGGAGAAGTCTGCCAATTAATTTTGGATATTGGCAACAAGTTGGATCTTTCTCACAAAGCCAGGATGCAGATCAAACAGGAACGGAAAGCAGCAACAGATCTCCTCTTTGCCATGAACAGGTACTATAAATTCTTAATCAGGTTACTAAGCCTCTCTGCACTCTCTGACAAAACCAGTTGTGAGCTTGGCTATTTATTTGATTGCCAGAAGTAGGAAAGAGGAGCAAGATTACACAGCAGTGATCTCATTATATCCTCTCAGGATACCCCGGGACAGCAGTTCTGATTGTGTTGCTGGCACTTCAGCCCTCTGCAATCTCAGCCCTACAGGAATGGGCCTGGAAGAGCTTATGTGGCAACACAGATTGAAATGTAAGGAATAGTTCAGCTATTATAAAATGGAATAGGTTGGGAAAAATATGGAAATGATGGAAAAGTAATTAAGGGTGAAAGGAAGTTATTTTTAAAAGCTTCATGCTATCAAACTGTGTGTGAGAAAAGATCCTTAAATCCTTAAGATGGTCTGCACCCTGACATTTTTCACTATTCTGGGATTTCCAGATAGTTGTGATTAAGGAAAAAATACCTTGGCTATCAGTATCTGGTACCTCTTCTGGGATCCTGTCTTGGCAGGAAGTAAGACAACCTTCCAAGACATGTTCTCCCTCCCCAAATACAACTAATTTTTATTAGAAGGCTAACATCATCTCCATTTCATGCCTGTTTCAGGATAAGACTGCCCACTTCTAAGTGTTGCTTGGAATTCCAGGAAGCCATATGTTCAGGAGACATAGGTTTCCCAAAGTACAGCAGCCCGATATGAGGGAAGGGTTAATTACACCTTTGAGTACTCCTTGATTTTGATAAGTATTAACTTAGGAAGGGTCATTTAAGATATATTAAAAACACTGGGGAAGTAAAAGAGTTATTAAATTGTGTTGGTTTAGGATGTTCTTGTGATGTTATATTAGCTCTAACAGTAATAAATTTTTAAATTGTTTTTCATACTAATATGTTTCCATTTACTTGGCAACAGTGATGACAACAAAAGTTCTGTCAAAATGTCACTGGATCACACGAGAAAGTGAATACTTAAAATAATGATTTGATTAAATTATCTCCTTTGGCCTCCTTGGAGGTAATTTAGGATTACTGAGTTCTAGTATTGTCAAAAAGAGCCTTTGTAGAATACCATATGGCTAAAAACATAATAAGCTTTACCAAAGTTCAGCAGAAGGTGTGTGTTTGTATGCAGTGACTAAGCATATGCAAGTAGGAGGCAATTACAGATGGCTGGAAATATGCTACTACTGCAGAACACATATGATGTTTTGTATTGCAGAGCAGAAAGCAGAAATGCTCTGGAGTATCAAGCTTGGTTACTAGCTAATACCATGACTCTGAATTTGGATTATTTACAACCGCAGCATCACACTCAGCAGCTGCAGATCAGCAACAAGAAGTTGCTCACTTCAGTTTCTTAGATTGAAAACAAGTTGATGCAATCATGGAAAATAGTCAGAGGCGAGGAGAATAGACAAAGTGGGAAACAGTAAGATACATCCAGTAAAAGCCCCATTAAAAGCCAGGTATGAGTTAACTGTGACACAGCTTAGATCACTCAGGAAATGAAATCTTTTTACTACATGTGCCAGAATGGTTAGCCTGCATTCTCTCCTCCATTTGGGGGTTGCCTTATCAATTTTTTGGCCTTACTACAGCTCTGAGATTGGTTTGGGCTGCTGCTGACTGTAAAATGTTAATTTGAGGAGTGCTCATTCTTCTAGATAAACTATACATGTGTATTTGTTACTTTACCTAAGCAGTTGCTGGTGCGATATCAGCCCTCACAGTATTTGCCAAATTTCACCCTAATTGGAGATGGAGGTGCCCTGGAGAGGTTTATCAAGGGATTTCTCTGGAAGTGTTGTGTGGGAACTGTCATAAATGTGAGGTTTGTTGGAAAGGTGAGGGATATAAACAAGTTGAGTCCCTTCCCACCCATGCGAAGGAACAGAGACCTGGCATTGGATGACAGGTTTGTATTTGGAAAAGAGGTGTTTACAAAATAAACCCAAAACAACAACTTCAAAACCAAGCCACAAACCACTCCCTATTCCACCCATTTATGTTTCAAACCAAAGAACAATCCTACTGATGTCTACTAACTGATCCAAGGTGGGCTGAATGGAAAGAAATACCCTACTTTTAAGAGAAAATAAGTCTATAAAAGAATAGAAGGCATGACTAGGGCACACGCTACTGATCAGCTTTGCATTAGGCAAGAGAAAAGACAAATAGCAAGGCATTTTATATAGATATGAAAATACATTTACAGTCTAAATAAAAAATATTATACAATACACTTTATAGTATAATATGAAAGCATATTATACATAATTATGGTTTATATAGATTATATATATAATTTATATAAATTTGAGCTACTCATTTATTCTTTATTTTCCCCTCTAAGATCTGTTTTGCAACATTATTGTAGGGTGAGCAGGGCATAGAATTCTGCCTTTAAGCCTCAAAATTGCATCAATGAGTGCAATTGCATCTTGAAAGTCTGGGAAAATGAAAAGAAGCAAAAATTTCCCACTTGGATACAGGAGGTATTAGCATACTCTGGCCAGAATTTGCATGTGCAGCAAAATCTTAAGAAATAAGTCAGAGGCCTCTTTAGGAAAAGTAAGTCTAAGAGCATTTACACTTCCTCTGTTAGGAAGTTAAGATCCATATACAATGATGTAAAACAGTCTCATCCAGAGGACAAAAATGAAAGCTCTTTTTTTTAACTCAAAATTGCTCTCTGGTGACTTGATGGGAAGCCTAGACTGACTGTCCCTCACAGTGTGGGCAGTGTGAATGGCCCTAAGGGCCAGAGATGTTTATTCTGGGGGAGCTGGTCACTGAAAATATCTCAGCTTGGTCTTGAACAAGCTAACAAAAACACAAATTGAGCAAGTTCTGATCTACCCCTCAGGGGTGCACCATTTGCATTGCTTCTTCCTTCTCCAATGAGCACTAGAACAACAGCTGGAAATGTATTTTTCATTAAGGAGCCAATGGTCCTTTTTTTTTTTTTTTTCCCACCCCAGATGTTGTGTGACTAACTTATTGACTCCTGGAAAAACAAATCCTACTGTGAAGAGGAAAAGTCAATGGTGCTAATTAAAACCAAGTGGTATAATTCAATAAAAGTGCTAGGAGCATCTTTGGATACATTGATCCTTGAGGGCAGAGTCACAGTCTTTAAATCCTAAGCAATGAATGTATTAATGAAGAAACACCATCACAGAAAATGTGATAAAATTGGTCAATTTATGGACATTTTTGCTAGAAAATGCAATTATGGTTACAACACTAGTAAGATTTAAGAAGGTTAGGCTAGAGGAAACTTCCAATGGGTTTAAAAAGAAAACTTATCTCTCAAGGAACTATTTTCTGTCAACTACCAAAAAAATTACTTCATGTTCTACTGAAGAAGCAGAGATATTTTTAGATTACATAAATTACTGTTTTCATAAGCTCGATTCTATCTTAGTAAATAATATATCAATATCTGTGTTTCTAACTATAGTTGAAGAATGAAAAGCATGTTTTTGTTCTATTTTCTAAAGCATACTCATTTTTTGTCTTTAAGATAAAGCATGTTTATCACCCTGATAGCAATCTTGACAGTAGAATCAAGTTTATGAGTGCATTCTGAATCACTATAAAATTCATATTTACTGCTTTTTAAAATTATCTCAATTGCTTATGGCTTTTTATTTTCTCACACCGTCACCTAGTTTACTCAATCTAAAATGTTAACTATGACAGAATTATGAATGGATTAAGATGGTATCTGATTTTTGCTACAATTTCTGCGTGCCTGAGGAATAATATTCAGTGAGTTGCTGCAAGGATACTTTTCAAGAAAATAAATGCACCTGTTCTCATGATAGCAAGTCAAAAAGAAAGTTACATTCCTTGTTCAAGTGGAGGACTATTCTCCTGACACAAGGAAAGATATGAAGAGCTACTCTGTACTGTGAGTTTGCTTTTTCAACTGACTTAATAAACTAAAAATACTTAATAGTATAAATATTGTTCAAAAATACATATCAGCCCCAACAGTTCCAAAATACTGCTTTTCTGACTTTTGACTTAGGATTTTGATGCACATCCAAACCCAATATTAAGAAAACAAAAGTTGCTTTAGAAGCACAGCTCTTGGGACTTCACTGACAAGAGGGGATACAGAGTGAATGTGATTTACAGCTGTACCTCAGCTGTAGCCACTTGACAAAAGGCAAGATGTTTCTGTGAATAAAGGGAAAGGAGCACTACACATATTCTTGAGGTCCTACATGCTTCACACCAAACTTACCTAGAACACTGTCGCTAAATGGTAGAAAAGAGAAACTGAAAGGAATTATAGATATTATTGCTTAGCCAAAGAGGCTAAGGACAAATTAAAATGAAGCACTGCTTCAGTAAAGTTAGAGAAACTGGTCTAGCAGACCAGAAGACATTCCTCACTGATAAAACAATGCAAAAGACCCTTCCCCCTCTGTTTCAACAGCAGGGTTTCAAGAGGATGCGAAATACAATTAAGATAGCATAATGCATGGTAATACCGTGATTTCTATAGGCTGTATGCAAATGTACTGTATTAGTATACTTACAAAGATTGGTTGATGAAAGAACAGAATATTCAAGGTATAGAAACTTTATATAAGCGATTGTAAAAGAATGCTCTCACTCTTTTTCCAGCTTTCTTCTACTCTGTAACTCTTACTCTCTTGCTCTCTCTCCTACTCTTCTTCTAACTCTTTGCTATCACTGTCTCTCTTGCTGTCTTAAATAACTCTCTTAAGTCATGCTCTCCTACTTCTGACTCTGTGACTACTTAACTCTTTCCCCTTAACTCCTAAAACTCCTAATTCTTAGATCCTCTTAGATTGTTACCCTGCCCTCGGTCCCAGTTCCCTTCCCCCATGCTCTACCCCTGTTTCTATTGTTCCCTCTGAGCCTGCTCTGAGCCGCTTCTGCCGGCTCCTAGCAGACTCTTTGACCCACGCCCTAAAATAAACTACAAGCTTTCAGATTAAACTACAGAAGTCTCTGCCGTGGTCCCAGTTACCGTCCTCGAGAGTTTTTTTACAGCTAAACGTAAAACGAAACAATGCAAAAGGGCTGCAGAGATCCAGACAGCAAGATAAGTACTCCTGGGAACTTTGTTATTTTCAAACAGATTTGTTTCTGACTTTGCATAGTATAAGAATTATATCATGCTGGCAACAGATTAACAGGAAAGAAATAGAGAGAAGTTACTTCTCTTTGCTCTGTTTACTTGAAATTTGCTACCAAAAATAGTTTTTAGAAATGCTTCTTCATGCAAAGCTATTTCTTTTACAAGATCAGTAAACTATTTGATAGTTATGTAACAATCATATATATAATTTGATATTTTTCCCTAGTGCAGCACTGTGCCTAGCCAGGTGAATGACTATTACAAAAAAGTTGGAGCTTTTTTCTCTTATATTCCAATGAACTGAGCACTGTGATGAAAAAAACCTGAACACATCAAAACATTGTTTACCTATTTTTTCCTTTAAAAATACTGTAGTTTAAGAGATGAAGAAAAAAAAAAAAATTGGCCTGTTTAGGTTTCAGAATTACAGGACAGTTGAGGTTGGGAGGGACCTCTGGAGGTTACCTGGTCCAACCCTGTTGGTCAAGCAGAACCTCCTGGAGCTAGTTGCCCAGGACCATGGCTGGATAGCTTTTGAGCATCTCCATGGATGGAGACTTCATCACCAACTGGGCGACTTGTTCCACTGCACAGTCATCCTCACACAGAAAAAGCATTCCAAAATACTATATTTCAGCATCTAGGATATTCTCCTTTCAGCCTCAGTGTTGTATTTGAACAGGAACAGCTTATCCACTGTGGGTGCTAGCTGCTGCACAGAAAGCAGAACCATACACTGTGGGGTTTAAGCAGCATCTAGTGGCTAGTCTTAGGTAGGCAATCATCCTATTTAGCTCTATTTTCCCTTAATATATTTAGCATCAGGAAGTAAGGGAAGGGATGCATTCCATCAGTTTTGATAAACATGATCCAAAAGTGTGCTTGATTTTAAAAAATCTTTACATATCACTACCTTTAGAGCAAACTAAGAGAAAAAACAAAACACTGTACTAATCACACCCTAAAAACTGGAGTATATTTATCACTGGAGAAACCCTGAAGTATCTTCAATAAAAGAATGAAGAAATAATTTTTAAGTACATCTTACAAGGCAATTTGTTTTTTATGCAAAATAGCATCATACCATTTCAGTAAGAGGAGGTATCAAGTGCTTGCTCCACTTTTGCAGATGTTATAAGATAGCTGGTGGCTGTCTTGTGCACAGCAATCATGAAATGTACCTCAGTGAGGGGGAGCAGATCATCCTGGCTCATGCAGGACATGCGCATCACATGGCACATGCAGGACTACCAGGGGATCAAGCCCAACAGGTAAGGATTTAGGAAAGGCAGGTTCTGCTTGGCCAACCTGATCTCTTTATATGCTGACCCATTAGGCAGATAAGGGAAAAGCTGTGAATATTGTCTACCTGGACTTCAGTAAACCTTTGGCACCATTTCCCACAGCATTGTCCCAGACAACCTGGTTGCTCATGGCTTGGGCAGGGGCACTGCTTGCTGGATAAAAAAACTATGTGGATGGCCTAGTTCAGAGAGTGGTGATGAATGCAGTCACATCCAGCTGGCAGATGGTCACAAGTGGGGTTCCCCACAGACCAGTATTGGGGCCATTCCTGTTTAATGTCTTTATCAGTGATTTGGGGAAAGGGATTGAGTGCCCTCATTCAGCTTGCAGGTGACACTGAGTGTGATTGCTGATGTGCTGGAGGGCAGGAAGGGTTTGCAGAGGGAGCTGAACAGACTGGATTGATGGGTTGAGGCCAATTATACAAGGTTCAACAAGGCCAGGTGCTGCGTCCTGCACTTGGGTCGCAGCTGAAAAGGCCTGGGAGTGCCAGACAACAGCAGCTGAACATCATCCAGTATGTGCTCAGGTGGCCAAGAAGGCCAGTGGCATCCTGACCTGGATCAGCAGGGCAGTGACCATCCCCCTGTACTGGGCACTGGTGAGGCCACATCTCAAATCCTGTGTTCAGTTCTGGGCCCCTCATCTGGCCATCAACAGTGCTACGCATGCCACCCTACAAAATAGAGCAGCATTTGATTTTCTCTTACTGGCACAGGGACACAGTTGTGAGGAATTTGAAGGATTATGTTGTACAAAGCTGTCCAATCACTCCAAATCTATCCACAAAAGCATACAAAAGCTGAATGATTTTACATCTCAAATTAAAAAAGACAATGGATCATGGTTAGATAATTTGTTTAAAGGATGGAGCTTTGCCCCTTGGTTGAGGGAGTTCTGCAAGATAGGTTTATATGTATTGATTTTTGTGATGGTGTCATTAGTAATATGGACTTGTATGCCTCGATGTATATGACAGATTGTAGACAAAACCATCAAAGACATTTTTGCCAACATTAATTCCTAAGTTTATTCAAGGGTTTGCCTATTATCCTATGAAAAAAGAGGGTAATTTTACCTTTAAAAATTAAATGGGGGTGTTTTTAACTTTCCAAAATCCCCTCCATATTTGTCCTATACTCCCCCATTATCATGATACCCTAACCACCCTTCCTTAGTAAAACAGATATATTCTCCTTTTGGACAACTTTGATATACTGATTGAGCCCACCCTCCTTTTCCTAAGTTCTCTGCTACCCAGTAGTCTTTCCTTTGAATACTGCAGGTTTCTAATAATGCCCTGTTGTTACAAGCTGCATTCACATGTGCATGCATCATAAAGGCATAGATTACCTGTCTTCCCCATTTAACATTCTGGTAACACTTTGAGCATGGATCTGCAATTCCACTGGGTATCAGACTCATCACTGTGAGTAACATTATTCCCCACCTTTCTACTGCTCTGCCTCCTTTGCCTTCCGGACTGCCCCGGCAGCGAGGTATTCCATTTTCTGGGCTGCAGGGGTATTCTTCAGGGGTTCTAGGTGATTGTTTGATCTCATGCCTTCATTTATAGGTGTCCCAGGCCTTAACCTTTACTGGTGGGGCTCCACAAGGTCCTTCGGCACTCTATTCTTATAATATTTGCAGGCAGATCCAATTTTCCTCTAACTCCATTGATGAATAATTCCCACCACTGTGGGGAGTCTAATTCAATAGTTCCTAATTCAACTGCTATCTTTAAGGTCACTTCAATTAAGAGGTGTTTAAGCTTTAAACAACCTTGACAGATCCCTTCTAGTGGGTAACCTCTCCTGCAATGATAATACCATTCCTCTTAACAATAATGACACTAGTAACATGCAAAAGGATAACATTCACAATTTTCCTTGGAACACTTTGTGTCTTCACCTGGCATGAGTTGTCTTGTTGGATTCTTAACTTCAGATCTCCAGAAGTGGTGGTGACCTTCCTCTTTTCAGTTTGTATTGGTCCTTTCACTCATGAAGCATGTGTCCATCCCTTTTCAGCGGTTCTGACAGCAGTTTCTGTAGTAAGAAGAACAAGAAAAGGACCTTCCCAACAGGGTGATAAGGAGAATTTCTTCCAAGTTTTAATAAATACTTTATCACCAGGTTTTACCTTATGTATAGCAAATTCAAGGGGAGTACTTTGAGATATTATGCCTTTTGCCCTCAGTTCCTTAAGGTGTTTCATCAAGTGATAATATAAGTCTGAATGGAATTATCCTCTATCTTGGGGTGTTTCAGAGAAATCCCTTGAATGTAAGGTACTCCATATAGCATCTCATAGGGTGATATCCCTGTTTCTGTTCAGGGGTGAGTCTGAATATTCAATAAGGCCAATGGCAGACATTTTACGCAAGACATTTTAGTCTCTATCATCAACTTTGTGACTTGTGTCTTAATGATCCCACTCATTCTCTCAACTCTCCCAGAACTCTGGGGGTGCCATGTGGTATGATATTCCCATTTAATACCTATGGTTTCAGTGACCTCTTTTAAGGTTTTTGATGTAAAATGTGTTCCCTGGTCAGAATCTATTATTGATATCATTCCGAACCTTGGAATCACTTCTTCTAATAAGTATTTTGCAGCATTCTTGGCTGTAGCTCTTGCCACGGGAAAAGCCTCTACCCAATGAGTTGGTCCACCATGACCAAAAGATATCTATATCTCCCTGTTTCTGGTAATTCAGTGAAATCTACTTGTATCTTTTCAAACAGTTTAAAAGTGAGTGTCCTCCCTCCAGTCAATTTCTTCCTAAATTAGCTTTATTTACCTTTTGATAGGTCATACATCCTGTTCTGGTTTCAGTGGTATATAAAATGTCTATGCACTTGCCAGAACTACCTACTTACCCCTTGCTGTGAGATAGGACCAGGAGAAAGAGCAAAACAGGCCCAAAACTTCAGAAGAGCAAAGAAAACCTTTATTGACAAATTAAACTGGTTCATGGAAATCAGAATGAAACTTTTAAATCACTTCTCTTCCCCCTTAACACTCTTTTTCCTTTCCCACTAACACAACAATGTAGAGGACAAAACTCAAAAATATTTCTTTCTTAAAACAATCTTTCAATCTACTCAGGAGGAGCTTCTCATTAGCAAAGCCATGGAGACTCCCCTAGAAAGACTTAGTTTCTCATCTTTCCTGGGGTGCAGTCTCTACAAGTGCATCCGCCCGGAGGAAAATCTGCACACTTGCAAAAGCCTTCCCATCTCACAGCTCTCCCAAAGCTGTGCTCCTGGGCCACATCACATGCATGGGGTATCATACTTTAAGGATGAATGTTCAAATGCAAAAAAACCCAAACATCATCTGCCCATTTTTATCTCTAGGAATAACAATGCCACCCCTCCCTCAACAGGGGTTTTATTACTTCATCTCTCTCTCTTTGTTCTAATAGCTCCAAAAAGAAATTTCAATCTTTTCCCCGGTCTCAAATTGAACTATTCCACCCCCCCATGATTTTCTATGATTTATAAGGCTAATTAGGGTCCATCACCATGGCTTACAAGAGAATTTCAGTCCAATGACTCTCCTCACTCTCCAACCAAAATGATGACTTTTTCTTTCATGCCTCTATGCTGTTCTACATTGTCCTTTGCCAGTTTCTGTTTTCTTCTACTCGGGAGAACATCAATGTCTGCAGATCTCAATCTGGGTCTTAAAAGTTAAATCTCTCATGGGTAAACAGAATTAAAACACAGTAGAACATTGGAAATCTAAGTTGAAGACCAGGCTAAAATAATCGAAGAATGCAGCATCTAGGCTGGGCTCAGGTTATCTTCAGTTTGCAAGCTGCTGCCAGTCTTTGCCCATATTACTGGGCTGCTTTGCAGTCTCTATAATCCTTTATGAGAGCTAAG
This sequence comes from Regulus satrapa, assembly GCA_013396955.1. Classification (NCBI taxonomy): domain Eukaryota; kingdom Metazoa; phylum Chordata; class Aves; order Passeriformes; family Regulidae; genus Regulus; species Regulus satrapa. The sequence goes on along the minus strand of VWZN01021666.1, from coordinate 15,750 downwards.
CTGGGAGGAACAGCTAGCATGGGCTGCAGTAGTCCATTCCTTCCCCTTGCTCAGTAATGTCCAATAGAAAGTAGCATTTTTAGTCCTAGGCCTTCTCAGGAATACAAAGAGGAACAGAACTCAGCTCGGCCAGTGCGAGCCCTCCTGGCCCGTGCGGAGCAGCTCGGGGCCTCTCCAGCCTGTGCGGAGCAGCTCAGGGCTTCTTGGCCATGCAGGGGCCCCGGGCCCTCTTGGTCATGCGGGCCCGGCTCAGGGTGTGCAAGAAAAAAAGACTCGACTGGGCTGTGCCCAGCCCCCCCCGGCCATGCGGCAGGGGCCGGCCCAGCCCAGGTGTGGCCGAGCTGGGATGGTACCTCGATCTTCGCCGGAAGGAAAGAGAGCCTCCTTTCTGGGTTCTCGATTTTAAAAATGTGTATCTCATAGAGGCGTAGACTTCTCTGATTGGTCACTTACTTCTGTGGGCTGGGTTCTATCTGAAACCAGCACACATCCATAGACGTCTTGTTTTGCAATCTCATATATCCCTGTGCATCCATTCAATTTAAGAAATTAGTCCACTAATGCCTGAGTTCCCCAACAAGTCCTCTAATGTAACCTGGCAATTACGCATCTAGCGTATGCCTTAAGTAATATTTCTTTTCCATCTGGCAACACCCACATCGTCCCTTATTGTCTTATTCCTAACTTCTCAAACTTCTCTATTTCATTCTTGGAAAAGATTTTATGCCTTTCTTGCAATTCAGTAGCTTTCTCTTCCAAAGTTAACAGAGCTGCCTTTTTGCCTCTTGGTTTGCTAAGTTATTTCCTCTCATAGAGAACTTAATACCCTTCTGATGGCCTTTTATGTGGACTATAGCAATCTTTTTGGGCTTTCTAATTGTATCTAAAATTTGTTTTATGAGTTCCTGTAGCGGTTTGAGTCTGCAATTTGGTATAACTTTTATCTTGTGTAGAGGTTGCACTTGCCAGAACTACTTTCTTATCTTTTGCTGTGAGATAGGACCAGGAGAAAAAGCAAAACAGGCCAAAACTTTAGAAGAACCAAGAAAACCTTTATTGACAAATTAAACTGGTTTGTAGAAATTAGAATGAAACCTGTAAATCACTTCTCTTCCCCTTTAACATTTTTTTTTCTTTTCTCACCAACACAACAATGTAGAGGACAAAACTCAAAGATATCTCACTCTTAAAACAATCTTTCAATCTACTCAAGAGGAGGAGCTTCTCTAGCAAAACCATGGTGACTTCCCTAGAAAGACTTGGTTTCTAGTCTTTCTTGGGGTGCAATCTTTACAAGTGCATCCACCCGGAGGAAAATCTGCACTTGCAAAAGCCTTCCTATCTCACAGCTCTCTCAAAGCTGCGCTATTGGGCCACATCAAATGCATGGGGTATTATATTTTTAAGATGAATGTTCAAATGCAAAGATTCAACATCAACTGCCCATTTTATCTCCAAGAACAAGGATGCCACCCCCTCTCTCTCAGGCCAATGGGGGTTTTATTACTTCATCTCTCTCTCTTT
>VWZN01021664.1:132990-168235 GCA_013396955.1 Regulus satrapa | reverse complement strand
GCCAAGAAGCCATTGGTTGTTAAGTGTGCTGGAATTGATGGTGGGGTTTTCTGAAACTAGTAGTTAATTTCTCACAGGAACAACTGAAATGACATCTCCCTGATCCATCTAAGGTGTTCTCAGACCTCCTTCTCTGTTTGTACAGTTTGTACTCCTTCCCACAACAGGGGCCCTGTGGAAAGGATTTACAATCATATTTTTTAATAATAGAAAGAAGGGTGAGACGTTGCCTACAATATGGGCCAAACACTTGGCCCTGAGATTGTTTTGAGAATGCTAGGAGAATTCTTCATAACATCCACTGATATTTACAGAGGTTAGCCAATCTATGCTTAGTACAGGATTCTGCTTTATCAATATATTCTGAATGTTTTGGACAGACGGACATTGCTGTCTGGATTGCTTGTCTGGCTTGCTTGCTGCTTCTCTGCTCTTGCATATAGATCTTAATAACAATAATAGTCATATAAGTCATAATAGTCTTAATAAATAGTCATAATTAGCCTTCTGATCATGGAGCTCATGTAGTTCTATTGCCCCAGTCAGGGGCCGAATTCTCCTACAATGTGTGATTGCATTCAGGATTAGAAACATGTTTTGGAGAAAAGGCAGATTTTCAAAATAGACAAAGATACGAATACAGAGATATAAAATGAGGGTGGAGGTGTTTTAAGTAGATTGTTGACATCCTCCTGTTTGAAGCATTAAATTGAGACCAAAATTTCTGTCTTGTTATTTTTCTGCTGTTTGAGATCTGTCTCATTTTCCTCTGTTGTCCAGGCATTATAACCTACTTCTACTGTCAGTAAACTGTAAGCTCAAGTGATGCAGGCCTGTCCCTAGGATCTGCCTAGGTATTGATCTGCCTAGGTAGTAGCAAAAGATAGCATTAGACATTTGATTAAAAACAACTTGAACTCCTATGGATATAAATGCAAGACTGAAATGAAGGAAAGCCAGAAACTGACTGATAAAATTAATTAGTGTTTGGATGTAATGGTCCTTATAGATTTGAGGCACCAGTATCACTCAGTGTCCCAGGTGTATTCTCTAGGAATGAATCTGCAGTCACAGTTGACAGTGCAGATATGAACAACTTCTGCCTTTCCCACTGTAGAAACAGAGATACCTGGGAGGAGTAAGGTGAAGCACAGCTGATTTTCTTGTGGTTCAGGCAGTTGATTGTCTGAAATGTTTATTCTATGCAGGTACTTTATCTACTTGCAAGCTAGCTATTCATTTCTCTTAGCACTCAAGCTGAGTTTTCAGCACCCTAACATTTCTGAGAGGTTTGCCTTAGTTCTATAAAGCACAGGATACTCCAAAACGAAGGCTGTAATATCACTTTTAAGATATTATATAAGATGTTAGTGTGTCTGCATCATTGCTCTTGAACAGTTGCATATATGCTAATGGTATTATCAAATCTATCAAAATGAGCAACACAAACCCTTGAGGAATTCAGCATGCATGCATTCAATGTAGTTTATACAGTAGATAAGGCATAATATTGTGATTAACTAAGACTCAGAGGGTGTCAGTTAAGAGAATATTATTTTCCAAAATGAATCGGGCCTACTTGGTTAATAGGACTATATAATTAAAGGATGAAAGCTTAAGAACCTGCATTAAAATTGCACAGGCAAACATTAATTCTAGCATCCCCTTGCTCTCAAGTCCACAACTTTGCAGCCTTAGCATTTTTTAAGAGTTGTCTTCCATATGTTTTATTTCCAGGTGAATGTGGGTTTATATACAGTTGACAGGTAAAGCATATGTAGCATGTCCCATTGTATCAATAGAAGTTTAGGTCATCATGTGGCAGCAGAGTTTCCTGTTATTTACATTTTGAAGCTCTTCCTTGGGTTTAATATGGAAAAAAAAACCAAACAAAAAAACAAACCACCCTTCAAAAATTCCAAATATTTTTAATATATTTTAAGTGGTAATACATGTCATAAACCAAACAGTAAATCCAAATAAATGGATATGGAATGAATGTTAAGAGATTCTACAATCAGTATAGTTTTTCTATGGCATCACTCCTGAAAAACATGAAAAAGGCTCCTCTTTTATGATCTTTTAGTTCAACTTTGGGGACTCCTTTATAAGAATATGTTAAGAAACTCTACTCCATTTTTTTTTCTTTCTGAATTCTGCAGATACGGTATGTGATAAATATATTCTCATGCTGTTAAGCATTATAACAGGTTTTATAATCTAATTGCCAATAAGAAGTCTCAGAATTGTAGGTTTAGGTTTCCCAAGCATAGGGCATAACTATAATTTACCCAGGCACCAGCAATACCACCATATCACTGCTGATTGGCAGGCCACTTAATGATGCTGTTTATAAGGCAATTTTCTAATCAGCTGCATGAACACTCATCAGGAGCTTGCTTCTTGATTTAAAGCAGAATTAAAGAGATAACGTTTAGTTTGCTTATAAAAACAAACTGGGGAAAAAAGCAAATTACAAAGAGAAATAATAGAGAAAGTAGATTTCAAATATAGAAAGCTTTGATTTCATGAATCTGGATTATGCTTTCAAATGTTCAATATGGAATTAAAAGCTGTGGCCTAAATGAATCAGCATTCATCAGGTTATTTCTTCTGTGCATTTTGAAACTGCATGATGATAGCATAAATATTAACATTTTTGGTTTTAACAGGTGTTACATTTCAAATCGTTGTTTAATAATAATTATGTGATAAAGTATATATTCTGCTGGGTTTAGTCAGTTGAAACTGAGGCACAGTTAGTTTTCCATTTATTTTGCATTTCTTTTCCACTCAAAAAATAATTAATTATTCCATGCTTTCTTCCTATCTATTTCATTCCTTTGTTCCATGATAGAATAGCTTTATTTTTTAAAATGTGTTTTAAATCCCATGTAACCTGGGTCAAGTATGTCTGGCGTGAAAGCAATTCATTATGTGATTTAAGAGGTTTTAACAAAATGAGCTTCATTTGACCTGAAAAATTTAGCACAAATAAAGTACATTTTTCAAATTTATCCCCAAGAAATTGTTTTAAAACCCTTGTAAACATAGTTCTGTAGGCTGTATATCCAGTATATGTTGAAGAATCCATGTTTTATGAAGATATTAGAGCTTAATACCAAGCTTGTGAAATTAATGGGAGAATTGCACACTGATTAATATTCATATTCATATTAATAAATATTACTATTAGTATTTTAATCTGGAGGTTTCTCTGTCACTTTCTTACTAGAGTTACTTAAACTGTGAATTCATCAGAAGATTTAGGCATTCATACTAGTTGCATTGAATATAAAGGGATTGTTCAGTGGGTAGAGTTAAATGTGCAGAAGTACTTACTACAAGTCAGACTCTGAAGTGGAAGTTTAAAAATGCCTGAAATGGCTTTTCTGTGTATAAAATAAGGTGGTACTGACTTTAATCTCAATTTCCAGGGTTAGCTGCCTGGGTTTGTGCCTATTCTAATCTCTCTTCTCACCCTCTCACTCACCAGGGCTATAAAGCTCCCTTTTTTAGTTCTGAACATTTTTCTATGTATTGCTGGTTAACTGTAGTAATTTACATTAATTCCTCCTGATTTTACTGTTGAATGCCTGAGCAAAGCATGAAGATATGGCAAGACAAATGACTTTGAAATATTTCTCACGTCTGGTTTCTTTACCTGTAATTCAGAAGTTGTTGTTTCCTACCAGTACAGCTGTCAAGTCCATGTAGCAAGTGAATTTTTCATATAATAATTTTGGAGAAAAGGGTTTCTGGATACCTACCAAAATTTTAACCAATCATAAATTTTCCACAAATAACCAAAAACGTTAAAATATGGTACATGTCTGCAGAGTTGTAAGAGAACAAAACACTCTGGATGGAGTAAGTCAATCACAAAGGATATGAGGTTGTTGGGGTTTTTTGTTGGGTTTTTTTGGGTTTTTTTTATCATAATACAAATTTGCTGCACTTTTGTGTCTCTCTCTGCCATATGTAAAACAAGATTTTCAGTCCTCATCAAAACCATGTATGCAGCCAATACAAGGCACTTACTAAGGAATAGGGAATGCTTTCTGCATCATATTATGTGCTAGAGTGTGTGAAATACTACGACATAAATGTTTTTGTACTAGAATAATTTAGTATTGTTCCTGGCTTTTTATTTTGAAATATGAAGTGTAGTTATGTTTACCTTTTAACGTTCCAAAAGCCTGCAACCTCTTCCTTTGGCAAGTGCAAATCAACAAATCCTGGCAGCACCCTGAAAGACAGCTTTCTGTTGTGAGCTTCTGTAGAGATTTATACCGCTCATTTGCAGTGTGCAGTGGGAAGGTTGGTTGGTTGGTTATTCAGAGCTTATGTGTGCCACTTTTTTTTGCTGCCTTTTGTTAGCCTGTGTGTTTATGATAGCATAGTTCTGCACCGTTTAAGACTTGTCTTGGATTTTTGAGTGCTCTGCTGCTGGCAATGATTGTACATCCCAAATATCTCAATAAAATGTTGTCAGTGAATTTTTATATTAGCTTGTGTTCCTTTTAATACCGTAATTACTTTAGTGTCCCACGGGACATAATCTAAAAATAATTTTACTGACTCTTTCCAGTTTATGCCATTCTCTAACTTCCTGGAGTAATTATTCCCTAAATGTTTGTCAGTCTAGGTTTTGTACCCATGCTTCCTGAGTTTCTCTGCCAATTTTGTATTTTCTCTGCTCTCATGCCAGTTTCGACAAATTCTTTAAAAGTTACAAATAATGAAGACAGTCTTTTAAAAAAATCCAACAAACCCAAAAAGAAACAAAAAAACCAACCCAAAAACTTAAATTATTGTCATGGCACAGCACCACTTGCTGGCTCAGTGGGTAGCACACCAGTCTGGAGATCCAGCAGTGTGGCTGGAATATATAATTTTCTCTCAGTAGTATACAGCCTCACTTGTCCTGCTGCTTATCTTATTAACTCTTTGGGGCAGAGACTACACAGTGCCATCTGTCCTTTCTGGTACTCACATACTACAGGGATAAACATAATTAATTGCAAATAGGAGGTGACTTCAGGAGTTACAATTGAAAGCTATTACTATGGAATGATTCTTGATTTTAAATAAATGCATATCCTGTGAGTGTAAGAGGCTGTATCTGGATTATTGTCTTCAGAAATAGTACTGTGGAAAAAAAGGAAAAATCATTGTTTAACATACAGTGCCATCTACAGAACAGGCTATGCAACCTGCACTTCTAACATTATGTGGGGGGTTTTGTTTGGGTTGATTTTGTTGGTATGGGGGGTTTTTGTTTGTTTTTTTGTTTTTGTTTCTTTTTGTCCCAGTCCACTAGGCATTAATGGCTAGTGAGTGTATGAGAAGTTTTCATCAAATGCTGGCAGCACTGGAGGATGAAGGTGAGAGCAATTTGTGCTGTCGTGTGTTTGGGCCATAATCAGCAATATCCATGGGCCAGGCTTCAGCAACAATTGCCACTCTTAACTTTCTCTTAGAAGCCTGTATTGTTGGGGTTTTGGGGTTTTTTTTTTGTATTTTTAAAATGCAACTATTTCTCGAACTGCTGCATCTGCAGTCAACCTTCCTAGCAATCACATGAGCTAGCACAGCAGTCTGACAGGCAGGCAGAGGTGGAAAAAGGAGGAAAGGGACCAGAGAGAAAAAAGCCCATCTGTGATCATGTTGTTTGAATGTGAAGTATATTAAGGCTCCTTTTCAACTATCATATCTGTTTAGAGTCAGTTGAAATGTGGGGGTCAGGATTTTCTGTGGGTTTTCCCATATTTTTACCCTAAGCACATGCTGTAGAGAAAACTGTTAAGCAGCAGTTGTGTGTTTGCATGGTTCACTGGTTGAAATGACAATGCAAGGAGAGTTGGATTAAATCCCCAAAATCTTTAGAGTGATCTTCAGATAAATGTTAATTTTGATGCAGAAAACTGGATTTATTTTTAAAGACAGAAGAAGTGAACGAACACAAAAGTATTACACCTTCCACTCTCAGGAATACTTTATTTATGTATCATAGCAAATTAAGTTATTGTGGTCACTGCAGAACAAACTGCTGTCTGTCCTCTTTTGGCTCTTGAACATGGCAAGTTATCTGATCTTTAACCTGTTATAGCTCAGGACCTACTCTTTGATATCTTCAATTTCATGGGTTTGAAAAACAAAAATGGGAAGGAAGGGCTGAGAATGAATTCTGGCATCCAGGGCAGAGATGCAAAAAAATTTCTGTCACATGATCTTGCAAGGTGAAGAGTGAGAGGAAAAAAGAGAAGGGTCTTTGTTTTCTTCTATAATTACATGTGAAATTCGGTGAATTTAAAGTAGCAGCAGAGATGTACTAGGAATCTGAGTGTCTAAGGCAGCTGAAGTTGTACATTAAATAGAGTTTATGAGACTAGTCTACCATTTGTCACCTGCACTGTCACAGTCAGCACACATGACTGTGTAGGTGAGTGGGGGTGTATGTAGATAATATTTCCCTTTTATTTAATATACATTAAAACTGAAAAGGAACAGAAATATGAGTTAGCAGAGTGCAACAAAATGTGGAGTTAATTATGTGGTAGTTATCCTCAACATTTCCATCTTTTAAGTGGTTTTGAACTACTTAAGTGCAGCAGTTACTGCAGACTGTGATTAGATAAATGGATGCGAATAGTAATTGTAACTGATTAATGATAGATGATGGCTTTATATGTTTATCATTATATACTGTTGTAAACACTTTTTACTCAGTGAGGATGGAGTCTGGAGGAAAATTGCTGATGTGTGAAATATGGATTCAAATTCTAGTGCTTTTAAGAGTATAGACGGACAATATTGTAGGGCCAATACAGAGTTGTTACCTGAGGAACTGGTGAACTTTGCCATTGGTATAATCCACTGAGCACCAAACATCTGCCCGAGGACATCCAGAGCCTGGATACAAGTGCAGCTGGCAAGGTGAGTTTACAGGATAGAGCCTGAAAGTAGAGATGGGGAGGCTGAGTGCTGTTGAATGATGGTGTTTGGTGTGGAAGGGCCCCTGATCCACTGCTCAACAGAAGAGGAGATGCCATTTCTCTTCATTTTTCTATTGCTTCTCATAGCTCCTGCCTTCTTTCACAACTTTCCAGTGTACTGTCTCCTGTGGATCTATGATTCATTTGTAATGCATTATTTGACAGCCACAGAGTTACTGTGTTACACCCACTTTGTAGGAGCCATTTGGGACAGAACAAGTGTGTTTGGATCACTGGAAGTTGATGGAACAAGGAGACAAATATACATGTCTCTAGAAAAACAGGGTGGGATAAGAGGTTTGCGCAGTGTTAATAGTGCTGTAATCTGGTTTATCGCCTGCAAATTGCTAATTATTAATCACAGTAACAACATTTGTTAGTTGCATTAATTGAAAGAGAATTTTATTGCAGCAGCTTGAATTTAATACCAGCTCTTTTTGTATCATACAATGCAAAAAGTAACCTGTGGTAATTAAATTATAGTCTAAGTCTTCATTCTACATCAATTATTCTATTCACTGAGGAAAAAAAAAGCAGAATATTACCAAAGAAAAGGCCCAGATTATTAGCAGTCTCTACTCCCTGATCTGTTCATTTCACTGGCAGTGCTGAAATCTATCTGTTAGTTTTCCTGTGGTGTTGTAGAACTAAAAATGAACTTGCCATCTTTTTCTTTCATGTGCCTGCCCTTGGGCTTGTACAAAAGAAGGGAATTAGGTTGTGTTTTGTTGACCTTTTAGATGCAAGGGAAATAGTAGTCCTGTTTCCTTACACATCAAACGCTGCCAGGCTGTTGTCTGTGTTAACCTTTGTGAAGCACCCTGATGTGATTTTTACCCTAGTGCCAGGACACAGATGTCAGAGAGAATTCAGTAAGGATAAATTGGAGGTGCCATGCAAAACAGCCCAGCTAAAGACATTTTTCTCCTGCACTGAAGAAAAGGTATTCTGTATGTGTTTAACTACTTAGTTGGTCTGTGGGTTCTGAAATTTGCTTAGCTAAACAGGACTTCAAAACAGATGGTTTCTAAATTTGGGGGAAATAACCATTATGGTATTTTTTTCCCTGTGCAGTCTGCAGTTATACTTTAGTACTGGAATTGTTTGAAAATTAAACAGAAAAATGAAATTTGGATCTTTACCAGCTGAATACTAATTTCAGGAGCATTCAGTTTTTAGTATGTATTAGGTTTTCATCTGAACATTTAGCCTAAAATTTGTTTATGCTCTGATTTAATGCCTCTTGCTGCTTACTTGCATAAACACTACCAAATCAGTCAGTTGAGTCACCAGAGTATTTAGCTCCCAGCTGCATTTGCTCATAAAAGGAGGAATGCGAAGTTTCCTCCTTTGCAGAGGAGGAAGTGGAGGAACAGAAGGAAGTAATTCATTGCACTTACATAGCACCTGCCACCAATCACCTCTACAGGCACTTTAACAATAGTGAGTGCACTGCCTTGTGTGGAAAGCATTTCTTTGTGAGAAACTGCTTCATTCCCAATCTCTTGATGGAGGAAACCAAAGTGCAGAGCATTTTTCTCATCCAAAATTGTAAGTGAAGCTAATCAGAAGGTAGGAATCTGAATGTCCTGGGCTTTGGGGTTATTTTCTCATCATGATAGAAATAAATTATGACAAAGGAATTAGTTATTTTATGTGTAGTTGGGGTTTGTCTATATATATGTGTGTAACATTATTGCACAGTCAATATTTTCAAAGTGTATCTAAAAAATTATGTTTAGGAAGTCTGCCTTTCTTTTGGAATATATGTCCAGCTGTTGGTGCATCCCTGAACTTAAAGAGGGTGTCTAGGTGTAAAAAAATTGAGCTAAAATTAGTTTTCTGAAAAGCCAAGCATAGTATTTGGTCTCTACTTCAATAGTACGTTAACTGTTAGTAGTTAGGGTGAAAGCGGCTCCAGTGCATTCTCAGGGAGCCTTTGAGATAACTCATTACCCAGGATCATAAGTTATCTTGGGCTGTGGATTACTATGGTCCATGATTCATTTGATTCCAGTCTTTGCTCCTTCAAGGAGGTATGCTGTGTGATGCCCAGCCATACTCCACTGCACAGCTCAGATGAGCTGTGGAAATCTCTACCACAGAATACTGTGGACCACAGCAAACACAGTGCTACAGTCTCCACTTCAAGAAATCCCTAAACTATAGGTTTTTGAGGAAGGATGTATTAAGAAAAATTCTTCTCCATATTGCCCAGTCTTTTAAGTTCTTTCCTAAATACTTCTTATGGACCATTGCCTGAGGGTTTTGTGTCAGTGTCCTACCAAGATAAATCCTTGGGATGACAGCAGTGGCTGCTTTTGTGCTCTTTTGACCAGTAGAGTCCTCCTGAGAGCACAAATATATTCTTCTGTTTGGACTTCTCTCCAAGCTGTTTTGTCTTCTACCCAGATTAGGGACTTAGCTTTTAAATTGAAAATATCCTTTCTTGGACAGAAGAATTATATGCCCTTCTTCAGAGAGCATTCCCTTGTACAATGTACCACCTGTATTGTAGCAGTAATATGTGTTTATCTCTGTGGAAAACATCTAACCTGCTACATGTTTTTTTTACCATCTCTAGCCTATTTCTGCTACTGCAGCTGTAAAATACAGCCTTCGATTGCTTCCTAAATTGTCAAACTCAGTTGGCAATTGAGAGTCTGCCTCAGCATTTTAATGGGCTTTGGCTACAAAGGTTTCAGAGTATAACTTTTCTCCTTTCTGGTTGTGGTTTCTCAAGGTGGTATTGTAGATCTGCAGGCACCAGCTGATGTGGGTTTATGGGCCTGAAGTATGGAGTCTCAAGCAGAGAACAAGATGACTTCCCTTTGTACACTTTCCTGAATTTTCAGACTTTTTAACAAGGAAATGTGCTTGGGTTCCTTTGGTTGGTTGTTTTGTTTGGTTGGACCTTTTTCTAAACTGGTGCAGTTGTTGGTTCCCTGACAGAGGCTTGTAAGTCAATACACCTGTCACAGAGTATGAAGCTAGGAGAGTGCTGAAGCTCTCGAGCTGTAAGAGTAGTAGTTTATGTAATTGAAATAAGTTAGCTACAGCTTTTGCATTAAATGCTCTTGTTAAGCTGTGGTTGCTGACCATAAGTGCATTTGTAGCATCTCACCTGACAGGGGGAACTCCTGCTTTCCTTAAGACCACTTTGAGAAAGAATTAAGTGACTTTTAATTATCTTCAAATCATCCCATTTGTATCTTCTCTGATGTATATAATTTTTGCTGGCTCAAGGGGAATGCTTCTGGGCAGAATATAGACACGAACTAGGCTTTTGACTAGCCCATGTTGCTTTTAGAGTTGTAGTTTTTATGTGAATCTGTTTTAGGACTAAAACTGCTGTTTGGATGTTCCATCAATACCTTCTTGGCATGTTGCATCACTGACTTGAAAGGTAAAACTACAGTATAATAGCCACTTGATGGTGCTTTCTAGAGACTGTAATGTCTCTTTCTTTAGCTGCAGATACAGTAGCAGCTGGCAGGAGCATAAGGTTCCAGAATTCTTACTGCTGCCATTATAACTTTGTGGGTTTTATGTTACTACATAATATTTATATACAGGGTGATGGGAAGGGAAGGTGAGTGAAGCATATTTGCACATTTCACTAACAATATCCAGTATTGACAAGTTGAATTTTACTCTAAAGNGGGGGGGGTCATCTGATGTCCTAATTTCCAGATTGATTGGTCATTGTGATTGTTATTCTCTTGTGTTATAACTAACATTTCAAGATTCTGTTTGTCTTAAACTTCCTTGTCATGAGTTTACATCTGAATCTGTAAAATGTTTCAACTTCAAATTTACAAAGATAATTGAATTGTGCTATATGAAACAGTGTGCAATTTTTCACTTCTTTTTAAAAGTGCCTATTTTTAAGTGCCTATTTTTAAGCCTATTTTTTCAGCATCTTGTCTCCAAGGGACATCGGGTGGATGATATCCTTCACATTGATAAATGTAGCCATCGCCATAAAAAAGAGAACCTTCTCTCTACAGTCTGATTTTTCTTTCAAATGCTTTGACTAAAGCATTACTGAGCTAATGTAGAAAACTTAATTGAAGTAATATTGATATTAGTTTTGCCCTTTTTTTTTTCCCCTTTGGTCTAGAACATGTGCAGTCTATTCTCTACAAGAAAAGACAAAAAGAAAAACAGAAGCAAAAGAAGCCCAAATGATCTCTTGTGGATGGAGACATATATAGATATGGAACATGGGAGTCGATTCAGATTAGCAGGGTGATTTCAGTATATGATAATAAGAGTAATATGCTTTCAAGTAATTAAAGTTAAATTTTGATTTGAAGTAGATTATAACTTTTTTTTTGTTTGTTTTCTGTTTGCAACAGCTAATTCTGGCAGAAAGTTTATTTGCCAAAACTAAGCCTTTGAGGGTAAATACCTCATCATGGCTGGAAAAGAGGCCCAAGATCATCAAGTACAGCCTTGGACTGAATACCACCATGCCCACTCAATTGTATTACAAAGGGCCACATCTACTCATTTTTTAATACACTTGCAGGGATGATAATTCTACCACGAGTCCCAGGTGAAAAGCAGAGTGGTGACTGACCTTGAGCAGATCCAGTCTCTAGTCCAAAAGTGGTGCTTCTGATGTAACTGCCTTTTTGCAGTGTTATTTCGAGTGTTATTTGCATGAATAACACTATTTTCATCACATATTTGCCTGTTCTTTATGCTTCTGTAGCCTAAATTACTCTGTCTAGCCACCATTTAGGTAGAATCTTATCTTGGAAGGGAAATGGCCCATGACTTGAAAGTTACAAAAAAAAAATAAAAGCATGAATGGTTCAGTCTCATGGTTTTCTTACAGAAAGTTAGGAGATCCTTTGTGGGAAATAAAGGCAGTGCTCTGCTCAGCAGGACAGTGAAAACTCTTGGATTTCAGGAATCAAGTTGCCCCTGTTGGAAAATTGATATGTAATGAGTGACCTGGAAAAGGTGATTTTTCCCACTTGATGAATTGAAAAGCAGTTAATGGGAAGAGATGATGTAGAAGTTCCTGCCTCCTAATCAGCAGTTCAGCTAACATACTGTACTAGCAGGAAATTTCCAAGCTGCTGGTTGTATTGCTTCAGAAAACAAAAAATCATCCCATTTCTTGAAAATGCAGTGTTTTGTCTTGGAAAGAAAAATACATTAAATTATGGTACTTAGTATGTTAGACCTTCTGCCTTGTTGTATCAAGGTTCACTAGAGCTAGTAGATGCTGTTTCAAATATATAGCTTTTGCCATAGCCTGCAGATGACATTTTAGTCTCTGCTGTCACTGATCTCTCTGGGAATGATAATTACATGGACACTCTGGTGACTCAGAGGCAAAGTAAAACAGATTCTGCTCAACAGAGAATTTGCTTCTTGAGCAAATAAATGCAAGAAATCAAATCCTCCTGATCCAGGTTGTCTGATACTATCAGGTGACATATTGTATCAAAGCAAACTTAATTATTAGTAGAATTGTATTGCCTTGCATGTTTTAGTTTTGGAACACATACATATTTATTATTCCATCTGCTCCTGAAAGACTTTTAAAAATTGGTTATTACAATTAGATAATTACTAAATATATTCTGTCCTTCTGGAACTTAAATGGGATGCAGACTTGGAAGCCAGCAGGGAATACTCAACAAAACTGAACTGTGCTAAATTGAAAACTGATGAGAAGTACCATTTTCTGCAGTGCTTAATTTCACTTTGAAACGCACTGGGCTGCAGTGTTCCTTCAGTGTGGGTGTCACTGGTTGCGTGTTCCTTCAATGTGAGTGCCTGGGCAGCAGCAGGTAATCTTATCTGATTGCCTTGTCCTTGGCTGCATATAACATAATAACATGCAGTGTTCAATATCCACAGCAGACACAAACCATCATCAATGCTCCTGATGTGAGAATGCTGGAAGAAACTGTGGATGATTTGAGTAATGGAGTCATTAAAATAGAATAAACACAAACACTTTTTAGAAGTTTTGCATTTCCATGATTGTAGTTATTCTTTAGAGGTTAGAACAATATTTCTGTGGGAAAATACTCCAGCTATGTCAGAACTGCTTCGATTATGTGTAGGGGAGATGTTGTTGTTACCTTTGAATTTGACTGGGAAATTACCAAAATTACAAATAAAGGGAAAAGAGTCTTCTGTTGAGATCAGTGTGCCTTTTCCCATAACTCCTAGTTCTGGTGTAAGGTTTATCTCTCAAACTAATAGTATAGAATGTTACCAGCTCATGGTTTGCTGTGTATTTTTAAACTCTAAGTGAATACATGAATGTGCAAGCATAGGAGCAGTGAAATGTTGTCTATTAAAAACTGAACTAATAAAAACCTGTCCTAAAAGTAATAGACTATCAACATCTCCTTTTATAGAGGAAAATCAACTTAAAAAGAAACAACTCTGAATATAATTAAACATCATAACTCTGGTTTATATATGCTTAATAGGTACAATAATACTTACCTACTGTATCTCACAGGAGCCTTTTGAAGTTTAATTAATTAGCATTTAGAAAAGCACACTGAAATTCTAGGATGAGAATAAACTCCAAGTACATTGCATCACTGCTGCTGTTTTATGCACAGTTTTGAGAAAAACCTCATGATTCAGGGATTCAGAATCTGTTAGCATTCCATCTTAATTTTACATTCACATAAGATTAGTTTCTTGTTGCTTTCGTAAGATTTTCCACCTCTTAGAATCAATATTCGAGGCTGTTGTTTGTCTAAACCCCAAAACATGTATTTAAATTAAGTTTTAATGTTAAGTAAATACCAGGTATTTCCTTAACCTTGTTTGTTTTACTTTCCTTCAGAAGCAGGAGGCATAAATCTGAAGTGCTTAAGAAACTTACAGCCAACCTCAGTGACAGTATTAACATAAATTCACACTATGCAGTAGAGTGGTATTCAGGGCAGCCTAAGTAGTGGGAAGATTGTTAAGTCTTGTGATAGGTCTCAGTAGTTTATATTTCCTCATTACAGAATGCTGTTTTTCAAGAGGAAGTATTGCAGGAAAATAAGCAAATCATTTCACAGCCTCAGTATTCAGTAGGAATGGAAATTGGGGAGCAAGAGAGATCCCCATAAAGGCTGGTATCACAGCTGGTTCATTAGCTGTTTTAACAATGAACTGTTAAACAGTTCTGAAATTAGACCACATCCTCAGTTAACTGGAGAATGTAAACCCTATATCACTCTGTGTAAGGAAGAGGGGCAGAGATGTCAGACAGGATGGCTGAGTAGTAGACAAGTGTTTGTGTTGCATAGATGTTAATTTCAATTTGGGTTCACATTTGTGAAAAAATATCTTTAAATCCAGGAAATCCTTTTAAAGTTATTTAAATGTATATACTTTTTTTCTTGTTATAGCTACATTAAAAAAGTAGTATCTGGATTAGGCTGTGTTGGAGGTTATTTTTTCATCAATTAAGTCAGCCTGACATTTTTGTTCAACTTTGGTTTTAAACTGATGTCTTTACCTTTTAATCTTGTTTTATTATGATTTGCCACTGCGCACAGTTGCATGTACACATATTCAAACGTATAACTTCTTTAGTTAATGATACTGACAATTAATTTGTGTCACAGGTTTACAATCTGAGGCAGGAGGAAGGAATTATTGCAAGAATTAACCAACTGAAGGCTTGGGAATTGCTGGGTAGTTTTGTCACTTGAGGAAAAGCTCAGATAATTATAAGTTATGGAGGATACTTCAGTTTGAAGGATCTGTTTTTAATACTGGATTTTCCCTATACATCTCACGGAGTTATGAATTGGAATAGACAGACTTCTTTATGTACAAAGTGTTTAGCAGCATAAACAGTCATAAAATTCTGCCATTTTTATGATCTGATGTCAACATGAGTATCTGTTGACATGAGTGTCCACTGCCTGTATTCTGGATAGCTGTTCCAATATTCTATCTGGACATGACCTTGTAAGAAAAAGACTGTTCTATTATGCTCTAATAAAGTTTTCAATTATGTTTTAAATTCGAAACATCTTAGTCCAGCAGATGAGGAACTAAGCTTGGACTCACTAGATAAGCATTTTCTCTGGTTTTGCTGGGTTACTCAGAGCAACTCTAAGCATACTTCTCTGTGCTTCATTTTCCCCAGTTCAGAAACAGGGGTGGTGCCACTGACCATCTTTTAAGTGCTGCAAGATCTGTTGGTAAATGTTTCTTTACATAAGCTGATAGTGCCACTTTTATTCCTGCCTGGGTCACTGGATGTGCTGTGTTGCTGTGGCAGAAGGCTTTGTTGGTTGGTTTCTTTTCCCAATATTTTTTATTTTCCCAATATTTCCTCAGGTTGGTAGTTTTATCAGGACTGGGACAATCACTTTTTTTTTCTTTGCACAGTGTCCAGCATAATGAAGTCTGAAGGCAATGACTGGTATTGCAGTGGTAATTAAAACTGAATTTGGTAAGCTGATGGGATGGTTAAGTTAATAGCTTGTAACAGGGTGGTTATTATGTTAATTGCCTGTAAATCCCTCCTGCACAGAACTGGATCACTCTTAACTTGTTGGATTTTTGTACTTATGACATTTTGATCTTGCAGGTTTTCTTACTATGTGGAATGGAAATTGCTGATTTTTAGCCAAGTTGGAATACTTACAGAGAAAACACAGCAGTTGTGGGTCAGTTTTTGAAGTATTCCATTGGTTTCACAAAGCCAGTCTTAGGTATTTTTTTCTCTAATTGAATTGCTAAATTTACAAGCTTCTTTGCCTTTTGAAGTGAAGCTATTTAAGATGTTGTAATCAAACCACATCTAACTTGTTCTTTATTTAAACTGCAGTGTTTGCATGGGCTGTGCTTCTAGTTCCAATGTATAATTTAAATTCTGTAGGGAAAAAAAGATTGTCACTGAATATTTTAAGTTCTAGTTTGGGCTTGTGGGCATAGCAGAAAGAGTGCTTCTGTTCACTGTGTTTACACAAGTATTTATATAATGACTTTAAAATGCTTCTGCTCTCATCTGATTTAAGAGTAGTGTTCCTGAAAGGCTCTTGCAAGCTCTAGGGATTGGGACTTTGGGTATGCATTTTTAGAAGGGAGAATATTAAGCCCACAGGGTCTGCAGGCAGTGAAACTGAACAGACCATCAATCTCCACAGCTTAAAAGCTATTCCTCTCGCCCTCAGCCAGCTCCTCACCTATAGGGTGCAGCGCTCCTCACCTGACCTGCATTTCCAGGGAGTCACAATGCTTGGCACTGCCCCATTCCCTTCTCTGTGGAGAGCTCGGCCCAGAGTACAGCCTGAGACATTTCAAAGAGGCATCCAAGCAAAGCTGCTGAATGGGTAGAAGATTTGCCTCTCTCTGGTCTCTGCTGCTATTCCCTGAGTCTTTGAAATTCCTGCGACACACAGAGTTTTTTTGTGAGATGAAATTAGCTAGAAGTATATCAGACACTCTGAAGAGATGTTGTCCTGTGCCAGTCAAAAGGATAAAGACATACTATCCTTAATAAGAATAATTGGAGAGGTGCCAGTGAGGAGCCAATTTAGAGAAGTTATTGCAGTGAGATAGATGCCACATAATTGTATTTGGTATGGGTAGATTTATGGATGTGGCTGTTACAATCCTATTAAATATTTAACTGAAGCACTTAGCCCTGTCACTTTTATTAGCATAGTTTTGCACACTCATGCAGTGGTAACTTGAGCTTTGTTTTTTTTATTCTTTATGTGACTTCCTGCATTGCAGAAAGACAACTATGGAACTCTCATCATCTTCTTTTGAACTCATGATAGGCAGATTGCATTGACATGGTCTTCACACAGGATCAAGCACCTTTTTCTTGTCCTGCCTTTGGCAGTACTTCCCCCCTCCATCTGGACAGATCTGCTGGTTTATTTTTTCCTCACTTCATGCCAGAAACATACTGCATATCTAATATATTGTGTTCAAAAAAGCCGAATTTGCTTTTTTAATACAAGCTCTTATCTCTTACTAAGCACAGATCTGCAAATACTGTACTATGTCCCCTACAGCTATTCTGTTTAGAAATTCTTCATCATGTGTTGGACAGATGGCACAATCAGTGGGTTGTATCAGAGCATTAAAAAAAGAAATTCTTTCTCGCTGCTTCTACCTAGACTGTTTTGAATTCAATGAGATGCAACAGCTGTAACACAATCTTTCAATGACAACTCTGAACATGGTGGGGAGGGTATAGTTTCATTTGAAAGTCAAAAAATATGTAGAAAAAATGTCATTTAAAAAGAAACATGAAGACTTTAACAGAGCTATGAAGGTTGCAGGGTTAAGAACCTGACTTTTCACAGTTGTTTACTCTCTCAGCTATCTCAGATCACAGGTGGTTCTCCATTTGCAGCTGTTTATACAAATAATACAGCTCTGTTTTTCTTTCTGTCAAATACTTCTGAGGACTGCTCTGTCATTTGTTATTTAATAAGGTATCTGGTACTTACAGAAGTCTTGCCAAAGCATCAAAGATACTTGTATTCTTAGTGAGCACAATAGAAAAAGTAGCATTAATAATCAACATGTTTGCTAAGAAGACAGTCCTAAGCTTCCATAGTGGGCATCTGTTGTGCCTGACCATTATCAGTTTTGTAGGCATAAAATTTTGTTTAATATCAAAGAACCTGAAATTATTGATAATTGTGTAATTGTATTTTAAAAACAAAACCAAACAAAACCAAACAAACAAAACCCTTGTTGTTTAGTCCTCATCCTAAGAAGCCATAGTAATCTTTTCCTTGCATGCTTTGTCCATCCCATCCCTATCATTTTTGCCCCCAGAAGAAGTGGTCCTAGTTCAACTCCCATCACAAGTCCCAGCTTCTCTCAAGGAAGAAATGCAGTCAGCAAAAGAAGCAGTGATAAGCTGCCAGTATGCAGAGAGTAATGACTACAGTTTTGACAAAGGCTGGAGGAAAGATGAAGTTCACTGCAGAGATGGCAAGGAACCATACTGGAGATGAGGATAGGGAGGTGGGAGACAGGAGGCACTGGGGAGCTCCTGCCTTTGGACTGCCAGGTTAGCAGTCCTGGAAGACCCCTGACTGCTGCTTATATTCAGCTTGCTCCTGAGGAGAAAGCTTGACATGACATGTTTTGGAAGAGCATCCTGTTCTTTTGTGTCTCCATTTTATAGGGAGAAGATACATCTTCTCTCTTACTTGTGTCATTAACCATTTTCTTAATGGTTGGAGAAGGCCTTTAAAATCTTGGAGTCCAGCCATAACCCTCACACTGACAAGTCCACCACTAAACCATGTCCCTAAGCACTAGATCTAAATGGCCTTTAATTCTGAATCTCAACTATTGTACTTAATCTTCTTATATAAATACCAGTCACATTTTTACCCTAAGAACTTTTTCATGGCTTCTTACTTCATATCTGTTCAACATTTGTGTTCCCTGGTTATATCACTGCAGCCAAACTGCTCATGTAATGCTGCTTTAGGTGCTTTTATTCCTTAAAACTGAAGCTTTTAAATCTAATCATACATCCCAGGTAGACTTGAACTTGAAAAGGTGTTCTCAGCTAATATGGGGAATTATATAAGAATAGCTGTATCAGTTTGAATTCATATTCTATTTAAATATTAATAATTTTGGGTCATATTAGCAAGTTGTAAAAAAAGGAAGATTTTAATTTAATCTTTTAGCAGGGGGAGAAGCTGAGAGTACAGACTAGAAAAAGACGTTCTTCCCCTGGTGTTGTTGCAATATTCAATATTCTATCTGCCACTGTGTAGGAGGCAGTTTGGACTGTAGAACAGACTTGATATTTCTGCTAAATGATCAGCAGCTAAATGATTGTGCTGATATTTAATTGTCACCTTTTATGTTCAATAGTTTAGCAAGTCACTGTGACCGATGTGGTGTCTGTTGCATTGGGTAGCATTTACTTTGTCTCATTCTGTGCGCTTCTAAGCTGTCTTCATAGCTGCCATGACTAGAGAGGGGAGCAAGGAGAAGGGAGAGGGTTGTGCAGCTGTGGGTGCATCCTGACAACTGCAGAAGGGCCTCCCAGATGTTCTTGACACAGGTTTTGACAGAAGTATACATCGATCTGTGCAGTGCTGCGGTGTTCTTTAAAGCCAATGTGCAGCATAATGAGAGATGAGACTCCAAGTTTCTCCATAAGAAACATCAGCCAGCAGTTTGACAATTCAGTGTCCATTGCACTGTCCTATTTCTACCCATACTATTGCAATTTTCCCAAGTAATTATTATTGCTCTCCTGGGCAGTTGGTTAACTCTCTGTAAAATTCTGCTACATCATAAGCAGGGGATCTTGTCCTTTTTCAACATGTTCAGCAACATTGACACTGTATTTTGTTGGTCTGTGCATTTTATTATAATTCTTTCTCTATGACAACATGAAGCAATGAACAGCTGGCCAGCTGCAGAAGTTCTTCTGCAACCAGAGATGGTTGGGAGAAAGGAGGGTAGGGAGAGTGGTTGAGAATTAGCTGACAGCCTTGCTGCAGAATTATGATTAAAATGTTTCATTGAGAGTTAAATATATGTGCACATGAGGGTCAGCAAAACAGCTTGGGTTTCCTTCTGTTTCCTTCTCTGTTTGTTTAGCATACAAGTTCTCAAATGTCACATTTACTGTAATCACTCTTTCATTTGTAATATATTAATCTGACTTTTAACTCCTCCTAGCATTTCTGATGAGCTCTCAGACTAACAGCAGAGTTGGGGGTTGATTTAGTTCTTCTTTGGCATAGCACTGATCTCACAATATTTCTTGTGGGCTTGTTCTAGATAGGCAATGGAGTGAACAAGTGGAAATGACATTTCCAGTGGAGAAGCCTGTAATTCCTAGTGCAGGAGACACAAAGGGGCTCTCTGGGAGCTGAGGTCACTCATTTAATAAAAAGCCTATCAAGACACAGCTCATAAACCATCGGTAGCTGTTTGGATGGATGTAAATCAGCAGCTGTAGTTTATGTTACTCAAAATATTGCAGGCTGCTTTTAACAATATTTTAGACATTTTTATGATATATGTATAGTCAGATGGAATATAATTGCACCCTTGACTTCACAGCAGAGGATCCAGAGATCCATCTATCCATACATACATAATCCATTACAAACAATCTTGATGTAGACTTGTATCAGTTATTGTATTTCTTTTGAAATAAAGCTGGGAAAATATGTAGGAAATATAACACTTGCAAGGGGAGAAGGACCAGGGGATTAAGGGACAAATTGTCTGTCCTCAGTGGTGCTGTTGGAAAAATGTAGATACCACTGCTATGATTCATCTTGCCAAACATTGTATTTCTGCAGCTAGCAAGTCACAGTTGCTCCTTTTATGCTCAGAAGATGAGTGGGCAGTTTGAAAATATCATTTATTTGGTTTACTTCACAAGTTTAGCTAAAGATGAGTCACACCCCCTATACAGTTACAGCCTTAGGGTATTGTAGGTGTTTGCATTTATTCAGATGAATGAATAAATGCAAGAATGCTGCCTTCATTTCCTCTCCTGGGTGAGGTATTTTTTACAGAAGTAGAAGTATTTTATGAATTGGCATCATTCTTATTTCTTTGCATGGTTGGAAGATTTTCACTGCAGATGCAAATGTGCATGTTTGTAAGTCCATACTTTTATTTAGAGATTTTTCCAAGGTCAAACTTTCCTTCTCCTGTCCTCAGCAGAATTTGAAATTGGCTGCTTGGGGAATGATTGCCATCTCACACATCTGATGAACTCTAAGGATGACCATTACTGTGCTGAAAAACACTTTCTTAATGTTTTCTTAATGCAAATTGCTTATTTTCTAATGTGTTTTATTAATAATTGGTGCAACTCAAAAAACTGAAAAATGAGTGCACTTGTGGCCTTTTCATGCTAGCCAAGATACAGCACTTACTTTTCTTTTTTTTTTTTTACTGCCTGTAAATCAGATCATTTAATCAAGAGCCTTTTTAATAAATTTTAAATATCACTTTCGCAAGACAAAAATATCCAGCAAGATAATGTGAACTTTATTCCTCTGAATTTTTTATATTTTTTAATAGAACCGAAGGTCAATTAATTGTTCAAGCTTAATAGCAGCCCTGCTTAGACTCCACTCTGTCCCAAGATCAGTGCTGTTCGTCATTTTGAATAGTTATTAAAACTGTCAGTCTTTGTAAAATTAATTTCTGAATTCAGAAGACTTGTACGTTGCAATCTGTGATAAAGGTTGAAAATATAATTATATAATTTGCATGAAAACTGTGGACGGGACACCTTGTTCTTCACAATTTTTAAAACTTCCTTACTAAGAATAGTTGCTGCATTGTAATTTTTCTTCTATTTTTGGTAGGTTCTTTTTGTTTGTTTTAATCCAGGGCATAATGACAGTGAGTAGTAGAACAGGGAATTAAAAACTAATTTACCAATCTGACTGTTAGCACCTTCCTCATTTTCAGCTTTGCTGGAAAATAATGAACACTATTTGGTGCCCTGATCCACCTCCTTAGGGAAGTGGGGAATGGACCTAAAGTTAGTTTAAAGTAAAGGGAATTGTTCCCCTTCCCTGAAACTCAGTCTCTCTAACAACTTTATTACGTAAATAACAAAAGCTGTTATGAGGCATTACATCCTGAATAATATCAAGCTTTTCTATTTCTGAACTACAAATACTATTGATAGTGTCAGCTCCTCTCCTTCCTGAGAGCAACCTATTCTCAAACATGTTTTGGAAAGACCACTGCTATTAACTGGAGTATTTTGGGGATATTTTTTAAGGGATGACAGGAACATACATGACTCTTGTTGTATTCCATGCTTTAGCACATCCTCAAGGTCCTTAGGAGCCTTGGAAATTTTAGAGTTAGTCATTTGTCATGGTTATAGTTTCAACTATTTTAAGTTCCTTGGACCAAAAAGAATCCTTACTTTACTTAGGTAATACGATGATCCTGATTTCTGGATAGGATTAGTAGATTTCACTGTGTTCTTCAACATGTAATTAATTTTTTTCTCTTTTAATTACATGATACCTTGGAAATTTCCTGTTCTTACATTCTTGTTTGACAAATCTGTCCTTAAAACTTCTCAGTTCTAGTTTTAAATTATAATGAAATGTTGTGCCCTAAATCTGTCCATTGACTAAATCTAATTTCTTGAGCATGTCCACTTCCTTGGAGGACAGAGAAAAAATGCACTCCCCGTGTCTGCATTTGAATGGCAGTAAATGCAAAAAGAAAGTTGAATATCTGGAGATTAATTACTGATGTTATGTATAGCAATAATTTGACAGACGCTAATTTGCTGGATCAGCAGGTTTTCCAAATACAACATTCTGGACAAATTTATTGTTGTTTTCCCTTAATGCAGAAATTTGGTTCTGATTTCATTTAGCCTCCAGGACATCAGACTTTGGCACTTGAAAGCCTCTATTTCTGCTACTGTTTTCATATTCCACATATTCTTATGATGGCTTGATACCACCTAGTTTGGCTGTTCATCACTGTTCTTTGTGCTCTTGTTTTCATATTTCTCCAGTAAGTACCAGAGTACTCTAGGAAACATTGGACAAGTAAAAGAGGCTTTTTTTTTTTTTTCTTTTTGTGAAATATTACTGAGCAACTTTTTCAGTAGTAATAGCAATGGCACATAACAGAGGACAGAACACATAATATCATGGGATCTCTATGCACTCTATAAATCAGCGTTCCAGCAAACTGAATGAAAACTGCTCATGTGACATATGGCTTTCTTGGTTAAAAAGTAGCTGATGTTCTGCATGAGCTTCTACAGTATATTAAACCTTAGTCAGAGAGCACTGAGCTGTAAAATTGTTAAAAAAAAAGTCAGAAAGCACTGAGACTTGAGCTAAAAGTCTGAAGGAAGCAGGGCAGCTTTGCTAGCTGGAGAGTCAGTGCTGCAGGTAAGAGACTGGTGGGCCAAGAGTTACTAGTGTACAGGCTTAAGTACAGTATGAACATGTGCTGGATGTGAAATGTGACTTTGAAACATGAAGTTCAGTAAGTAAATATTTCCTCCGACAAAGAGGTTAGATAAGCTTTCAGAGTCACATGTATTTACAAGGAGTACATGAGCTGTGGGCTACAGAGGTTACTGTATTTTGCTTTGCTTTGCTTTGCTTTAGCAGATATAAATCATAAATTACTCACTTCACCTCAGTAGGATACCTTTGGGTTTATTTGTAACCACTAGAAGCCAGAATTAGCTTGACATTGATTTTATGCACCCTTGAGGAAGAGGTAGTGCTTAAACTACAACACCTCAAGAGCACCCGTGCTGACTGTATATCTGTGCGTGACTGACGCAGGGAGATGTGTGATGACCCTTTCCTTCTCTAGAGGGAAAGAGCAGCACTCTCCTGCTTATACATCATCCACACAAAGTGGAAACCAGCATCTTCCTGTTTATCTCAGAGCTTGTGACATCTGAATGGGTCACAAGAAAGAAGCTAAGCAGTATCCCTCCCACTCTCCCTCCTTCTTCTTTGGCATATACCTTGGTAATACAGAGTACAGTTTTCTTACTCTTTCATTAGTTAAGCAATCCCTGTCAAACTCCAGGCCAGATTCTTCAAATCTTGGTGTATAAATATGTAAAAATGCTTATGAAGTAGGCCCTTCATGCAGTTAACTAAAAATATAAATAAATAACAAAAGCAATAAACCCTTGTTTAAATGAACCAGTATATCCAAATGCAGTGTAAAATCAAGGATGGCACAAGAGTGTAATTATCCTGCTTAGTGATTAGTTGTCAACAGTAGAGCTAAAGACATGGGAATCTGAAGATTTCTGTCATGAAAAAAAAAAAAAAAAAAGGACTCACTCTTCCAGAATAAATTTTAGGAATTTTATTTTTTCCCTTAAGCATTGTTGTGAAAGAAGGATTTTTCTACTCTTTCATTGGTTCAGTGCTATGTGAAGTTTGCTTAACTGTTATTACTATACATTTTTATAGCAGGAAAGAAGATGCCATGGAAAATTTTAATGTTTCTCTTTTTGTCCTGACTTTTGGCCCTACTGTATACTTTTGACATTTCTCAGTTGCACATCATTAACAATTTATACTTCATGTCAAGATTTAGATAAGCTAATGAAAAGTCAGATAATGTATGTGCTCATTTGCACACATATAAATAAATACCTTGGATAAAGAAGTACAGCAAACTGCAGAAAAGTTTCTGAATACTTTGATTACTTGTGCTTTATTGCTCGGTTGACATCTTGAGAATAAATTGCCTTATTTTGTAGTAATCAGAAACTTTTCCATAGGCATCTACAATGTCTTCTCTCATGAGGAAAAGCTGTGAGGTCTGTATTTTTGGGGTTTTTTTCTGTTTTAACACAAAAACCAGCTTGATGCTGTGGTGTAGGATCATTATATATAAGTAAATATTTGCATACATAAAATGCACATTCAGGTCCTAATATTTCTAGGTGTAGTTTAGGTATATGTCTTGCTGACTAAGAAAGTTTAAATGTACATTTCCATCATGCCATCAGGTATGCTTTCAATGAGAGAAGACCTTTATGAATACCCAAATAAAATAGGAGAAAACTATTCAAATACCCATTTCAAAAGCAGTAAATTTGTATGATAAATGCAGTGATTCTTATTTCTCCTCTTGAAGAGGAAAACAAAAATATCTCCCTCATCCTGAAGCAGTTTAAGTGTCCCATGTAAGTGTGTGTTCCCCACCTAATTGACTGTGGTATTCTACATGTTGTGCAAGTTTCCACACCTTTATGCATGTATGCAGAAGAAAGAAAAACCCTATCCACCTCCTCATGCCTATCAGTGGGCAGGTGGTCTTGCCGGGCAGGAGTAGTGAGAAATAGCAGCTTTGGGTAAGCACTCACATGGTTTGGATGGTCTCAGTATTAGAAAGCAAATTGGTGAAGTTTGACAGGTCGGTAATTCTGTCATAGCTGGCTTTACCTGAGAGAGTTTTATAGCAGGAGTGCACTCTATATTAATAATGTCTCAAGACATAGCTGCCCTTCCGGTGCAGGCAGCATCCCAAGAAAACATTAATCGTGATTTCTTGAAGGAGCTGAATTGATTTCTTGGAAGAAAAATTTCTTTGTCTACTCCCCAGCAATTTCTGAGCACATCACCAGCTCATAGTGATCGAGCAGCTAATGAGCAAATAATTACTGCCTGTTGATCACCCAGTACAAAGGGTACAAATATTGCTTTAGGTTTTAGTGTAAGTAACTTTACTTTTACCAAGGTATAGTGTCTGTTCTGTTTTATCACCTTTTTTGTTTGGGTTTTTTTTTTCTTCTCTTTTCAATCATTGGGTTACATGGAAAGTAATATATTTACTATGCTAGGAACAGCTTAGATTTATTTATTTTAGGTTTTAATATAAAACCTGTTGTAGCATCCTGTGTAAGCTTTTACAAACAAAGAAAAGCTGTTTAATTTTTGTTCACTTTGTTTGTATTTGTACAGTTCTCCCCAACATGTAGCTCAGTTCTGCCTGGCAAGTGAGAAGAAGGCTGAAAATGAAGTTCATTAACCCGAACAGTGCAAAAACTTCATGAGCTATAGATTGAAGATAGGAAAGAGGATGAGAATCTTAAGAGCACCTTAGGTAGTCTGATGTGAACATGAAGAGTATTGAAAGACCCTTTGTTGCAGGAAATATGCTATTAATTTTGTCAATGAGAACTTTTTTTAAAACCTTCTGTGCATAATTAGTACCTTATGTGCTAGGATTAGTTAAGTAGTTCACATATGTAGCTCAGGGTCTCTCTATTACTCACCTATCAGAAAGATATGAAGCAGCCTGCTGATTTTAATTGGAGCTTCTCACTTATGTACTTCTGTGTTTTGTTGGAAAAGGAGAGTTTTTCACTAAAGGTTGTCTGCAGGCTTTAAGCATTTAACTGGACTGTGTGGATGGGAACTAAGGCTGATCTGTTTTACCCAGGCTCCAAATGCAAACAAGGAAGGAGAAGTCTTGAGGTTGTCCCATAACGATGAATTAGCATTAAGGATCCCTTAATGTAGATCTTTGCATTTTCCCCTGAGGCTGTGTCCCCTGTGGACCTGATGCAACCTAATGGAAGAGGTGTTTCACTACTCCCTCATCGTCCTCTTTGGGACTTGCTACTCCATCAGTCTGCTGTCAGAGCAGAGCACCTGAATAGTTCCTGGTCTGCTACAGGCCAGGCTAGCTTTAGCAGTTTCAGTTGTTGGGCTGAGCTAACCTGATTTATTTTTGTGTCCAGAGGAAGTAAGGGACAGTCAATTTAAAGGCCTGCTGTGCCAAGCAGGTGAAATGAGCATCTGATTTGGAGACAAGCCTGTACCTGAAAAGAGATGTCTGCCTGCAGTGCTTAGATCTAAATGTCAGAGTCTGCCACTACTCAAAGCCTGACCAGTTGAATTTTCATTTTGTATTGATTTTTTTTCAGGTTTTGATCAACACAAAATGTTCACAATACCAGGTAGAGTTAGCTTAAGTCATTCTCTCTAAAATCACATCATTTCTACCAGACTGCTTTGATTGAGCTCCTGCCTACACATAGGAGACATGCCCCAGGTGAGCTGGTTATTGCAGTCATGATTCACACCAGTCTCATTTAAACTTCACTTGTGTTTTGGCTGTCTCTTCATTTTTCCACTCCACAGCATCTGCAGCTGAGGTGGCAAGAGCAAATATCAGCTGGAATTTCTTACCTTAAGATATTTAGTGGTCTGACTCCCCTAGAAATTTGCCCCTCTGGATGATACCAAGCTGAATTCTCTTGAACTGAGAAATGTGAGCTGCAATAGAGAAGAAAATGTCCCCCTCTTCACTGCTGGCCTATCCTTCTTGGGAATACAGGTTTCAGATCTGTTTAGAGGTCACGAGGAGAATTACTTCACTTTCAAGATGGACACTGCAATTATTTACTCCTCTCTGTGTCACTGTTGTTGGGCCTTCCATTTCCATATGTTCATGATCCATGATCTCCAAGGTCATGAGCAGTGAATCGTCAGAGGCTTAAAAGTGTCCTCCAAAAACCTCTTTTAGGGCATCTCCACTACCTGTTTTGAATCACTTTATGCTTCCAGTTTAGGTATGATTTTAGGTATTATTTAGGCAACTCAGTTCCTCCATGGTGCAAGGCAGTGCAGGGGTTATCCCGTGAAATTCTGGAATTATTCTTATTTAGATATCAAATTAGATGTCTAAAGAAAATTTTAATAATATTTACTCTTGGGGCTATTAAGAGGAAGTTTCATCATTTGAATGCATTTGCATTATGCTTGTTTGTGAGGGGCTAGAACATGATGCAAGTAAAAGCTAAAACAGCATTAAAGAGTTTATCAAAATTTTATAAAATATACACACATATGTGTTTGTTGAAACCATTTGAAGTCCTGAGGTCCTTCCTTTGCTTATATCCAAATCTTCTTTGGGCCACATAAAAGAAAGCGGAACCATATGTTTCAGCATTTGGAAGTAAATAGCCTGTCATGACTCATGCAAATCATCATTGACAAAATAGATTGCTCTAACAATTATATGTCAGTTACAGCCGAAGTTGCAACTGAGTTAATATTGAGTAATACAATGGCCTAATACAATGGCTTTATTTATACAGGTCTGATTCCATGTGAAAAACCCTTTGGTCTACCATAAATAACTGTTTTGCTGTTTCTTTTCCAGTATAGCTTGAGCTTTAAGGAAAACTTTCTTTGTCCTTAATACTGGAAGCATACTCAATGAGTTATACTCTCATAAATATATTGCCTTAAAATATTTAAGAGGAAGGATCTTTTTTCCTTGCATTTTTAAAGCATTTGCTAGAGGGAAAATGTTAGCTTTGTCATTGATTTTTATTTTGCAGAGGTGATTTCTTTCTCTTATTTATTTATAACATGCTCATTACACGGGCATGGGAGGTGCCTTATGGATTTACAAGATAAGTGAACTTGAGGAGTGATACTGTGCAAATTTCTCTTCTTTATTTCCACCTCTACATGTTCATATTGCATGGGATTGATTTCCAGAAGACAAGATAAATATGGAAAGCTAACAGCTGAAAGCACCATACATTGGGAACTTGTGTCCTGATTACACTGTGGAAGAAGTGCTGTTTGCTTTATTCCCATTTATGAACAGGGCAATGACTGGCCAGGTGCTGGGCTGGCATCAGCTATTTACTTTCTTACATCAAAAGTGATGAAAGGCATCAGAAAGCAGAAGGAGCACTTTTTTTTTTTTTTTATATGTCTCAGCTAAGTGGATCACAGAGCTACTGGCAAACAGCACTCTATCTTTGCTGTTTTGGAGGACTTGTTAATCTTTCTGGAGACCACTTCTCACTGTAGGGTTTTGGCCCAAAATTTCTCTTTCCCAATCAAAATCCTCACCTACAGTGCCTGTTCAGTCAGGGGTGAACAAAAGGCCTGAATGCCAAAATCTAGCAAGCTTGTGCTGTTTCTCACTTTGTGAGATTTCAAAGCATTTCAGAGCCAGGGCTGAATCACCATAAAAATCACCACAACCTGAGCTATGTTGGACAAAAGGCTCTCACCACTGCTGAAATAAACACAGTACAAAGTCAGGTCCAGAATAGCTCACAGGCAAGACCACTCATGGAATTGTAATTCAAGGGTCTGAATAAAATACCTCACCATCAAAGAGACAGGAAATGGGAGAAAAAAATAGCTCACACACAAGTGTTTAAAATCATATCTTAATGTACAAGTAAAAAAGGAGGCAAATAATTCTCACCAGCATCAGTTGAATGTGACTAGATGATACTGTTAATTGTGCTTTTGGTTTATTTTGTGACATACTTTCATATCTTGTATGTGTGTATGTCACAAAATCCATGTATGTGAAGACTGACATGGGAAAATCCCTTCAGCATTGTATTTATTAATGAGTACCTAATCATTTCAAGCTGGCAACATCATCACACCATTCAAAGCATTATGAGCAATTATTTTCCTCCACCATCTTTATTTTATAACCTAGACCAAAAAGCTTTGAGAACTATGAGAAGATATATTGATATAGCTCTTCTTTGGCTGCCTAGAGGGTTTTTACAACAAAGCAAGTGTAACAAAATACTTATTAATTTCAGATTTGTTTTGTTGTTAAGCTAAAACATATTAATTACAAGCATATGGAACTCATCACACAGGAGCCGGTAATTGCTTCTCAGTGTCATTTTTCATGTGCATAAGGATGTTGGAGTAGTTTTGGCTGATATGGAGAATAATAGTACAGTGGTTTTAAATTGAAAAAGGTATTTTTCACCTGACTATGCGTTTTCTATGCCACTGTGACCAAAATGTTTACAAGCCAAAATTAAGCCTTGTACTAAATGTCCTGGTTTTTCTGAAGTACTTAACAAATTCCCTCTGCTAACCATGTTTAACAGCCATTACAGATAAAACTATCCAAAAATCTTGGAAATATCGCCCCTTAATCCATCCTTAGTTTGTTTAGGTGTAGCACAAATTATTAAAAAAAAAAATCTACTAAAGTTTTTGGAATTATTGGATTCTTACTTCTAAAATCAAACTGCCTAGTTGGATACCTATCTATGTTGCATCTTATGGATTGTATTTCTGAGCTGATGAAATTTCATTTCTCAGTCATTGCTGTGAGTATTAACAAGGTTTTGAACTTGTTTAGAAGCCACAAACAAGGCTTAAAGAAACATTCTATGAACATATAGCATATGAACAAAAATAATTGAATATATTGAATAACATAGGAAAACAAAACAAGGAGACTGAAGTAGTAGAAGGAAGTGGATTTGCATTAGCCAAGGATCACAGCCAAGGAAACCATTTCCTTTTTAAAATTTGAACAGCATATTAATTTAAACAGCATTGCTGTTTTCTCTATCTCCTAGGTGATACCTGTCTTTGTAATGCTCATAAGACATACTCATTTGGGGGAAAAAAGCAAAGTATGAATCTTCTTACCTAATTGTGTTTAAAGTGGTTTAGTTAAGTAGTACACCTAGGGAACATAGACAATATCACCTCATGGTGTCTTCCTGCCTTTTCTTTACTCAGGAAAGAACTTCAATCTCTGGCATATAAATATACTTTTATTCTCTATTGGTTTTATTTTTATTATTATTATTATTATTCTAGGGCTCTAAGAATATTTGAATTGTATTTTTCACAGTGGATGATCTCTTATGCTCTATCCGTTTGGTGAATTAAACATTATGATTACTATTAAACTTCATTACAGGTTTCAGTGTGCTTTAATGTGCTTCATTACAGGTTTCAATGTGGTCGTGCATTTTTCACCAACTTTTTATAGTATTGATTACAGAAATTACAGCATAAGATATTTGCTACATTTTCTCATTGCTTTTATGGCAGAATTAATATTTGCTTTCTGATTCTCTTATAGGTTAATGCAGTCTGGTAAAAAAGTTTCAGTACAAAGAGTGAAAAAGAAAAGAAAATCGGCCACCTTCTCAGTTGTGGTGCATTGAATTCCCAGAGTGCACATGGGCAGGATTTGAAAGTAAATTTTGTCCAGAGCTGTCCTTATAAAATTCCTTACAAAAGTCCTTACAAAGCACTTTTTTTGTCAGCTGTATGTGTTCACAACAAATGGGAAGAAGATGCCAGGATATACAAATATAGAGCTGAATATGCAGCTCTTCAGCATCAGGGTCTGATCAAACCTGATTTTTTTAGCTCAGAAATTACTAGCAGCTAGAATAATCTCTTGAGACTTGATAAAATTGGTTTGCATATCAGTGACTACATTACAAGTACAAGACTGAAGAAAGCCAAGGTGAATCAGAACATACAAGCTTAATTTTCCTTTGTTTCAAATGTGCCCATAGAGTGAGGAGGCAGTAAGTCATTATTTCACTGATTGTGTATTTGTATAAAATTCACATCACACTGGGCCCATCCTGGTTTTGTCATATTTCAGAGTATTTAATATCACGCTGCTTGGAAGTCTTTCTGCAATCCACAGAACTAACAAGGTGTGAGGCAGACCACTGTGGAAGATGTTTGGAATAGCAAATAATTGGGAAAGCTGAAACTCTTTCTAGGACAGCCCTGTCTGCACATGCTTTGGGCAGACTTCCTTCTCACTTGACAAACTGCAGATGCTGAGTAGCTTGGAAGATTCATGTTGTTATTTTGCTGAAAGACAAAGTACTTCCTGGTGTGGTGAAGGGAGTGGGAGGTGGCTGAATATGGGATAAAGCAAGAGCTTGCCAGGTCTCACAGGAGACAAGGGGAAGACCAAAGGCTTGGTCAGAGTGCCTCAAAGACACATATTGAGGGTGCCAGGGAGCAGAGCGCCGATGCAGGGAGATGAAGGGCAGGGCCAGGGACTGCATACCTACAAGCTGACATGAAGGAATACACATTTCAGCATAAATAAGATTGGTATTCATCCATTCATGGTGTGGGTTTAGAAGTGGCATTCTAAAAATAGTGCAGAAGCCAGTACCTCCCATCAGGGTGTTTGAAATTCAGGATTTTAAAGTCAGGCATCTGTGGATCATCCTTGGCCCTACATAGATGCTTTGTAAGTTTATAAATTCCTTCTCTCTATTCTCTCTATTCCTTCTATCTAATACTAACTATACAGGACTGTGTACTTTTCATTGGTCCAGATCTTACCATGACAAGTCAAGGCACTTGTATAAAAAACCTATTTTCAGTCATTTATAAAGGCTTTTAAAATGTTATTGGGGATAGTCTTTTACTTCTCAAATCACTGTACAGCCTCACCAATGGCAGCTGAAGTACAGACTCAGTCTTGCAAGCGACAGTTTCCATAAAATTTTGCTAAATTCCTTTTCATAAATTGGTGCAGCATGCAGCAAAAACTGGGGAGTATATGTGTGATAGGAAAGTTTTATTAGCCTTTCTTTAGAATGAGCTGCGCTCTGCAATTACAGTTTTCATGTGCATAATTATAATATTCAGCCCAAATTCACTGCAAAAATGCCACGCCACCTTCCATGTGTTTGATGTACTGTATATATTTTTGTGTGATAAATATACATATCATTGAGTGTAATTACAGTGAACATCTGTGATTATATGTACACTGCTTTTCTTCATGATCATAAGAGAAAAATTGAGGTAATTTATGATGATTTTTTTTAATTAGTTATCCCAGCTTCTAATCTCATGATCGCTGTACACAAGGACAAAGCAAGGGTGTTTTCCCCGAGCATGTGTGACAGTCATTCCTACTCCCAAACTATAGTTATCTGAGCATAAAAGGAAAAGCCTTAATAACACAGTGAATTTACACCCTTATCTGTGCTTGACAAAATTCTACCCGTAATTTGATTTGACCATATATACAATATATGTTTTTATTTAAGTAATAATGGCTGAGGAACAGAACATTTCCTGAAAATTAATGGCTGGCTGAAAAATTTTATAGCCCAGATTCAGCCAAGGGACATTAATCCCAACTGGTCAATTTTCCAGGAAATGCCTTATGTCAGGGGTCATTTGTTACATTCCCATCCCTCCCACCCACCAATAAAGAAGTAAAATTAAGTGTTACTTTCCTGCTATGGCATTGCTGAGCCTTGAAAGAGAAACTGGAAGCCCCTGCTAGAAAGTGTTGCTTTACTGCCTGGTGATGAAGGTTTCATAGTGGATGAGTGATGGAGAACGTTTCAAGTATGGTCTTTCACTATGTATTGCTTTACATTTCTAAGTGAATAAAGCTCTTCAGGTTACTTCTTGGACCTGTCAAGGGGATGAAACAACTGCTTTGTTTCCCTTGCCACTAGAAAAGCTGTGGCATTACAAAGGTGAGGGGAGTTAGCACTCCACATGTATCATAAGTCTGTCTCACCTACAATAACTACCATCCTTCTAGGATCTTACATTTATTCTTCCGTATTTAGGGACCAGTGCAAATCTGGTTTATTCTCTCTGAATATTTCATTCATTGTTGGTAAAAACTGATGTATTTATAGAGGCTACATTATACTGTTTCAAACTGGAGGGCTGAGGTAATGTAGTGACTATGGAAGAGAATTAATGAGAAAACAGAAAAACAATTCCAACAAGCTTTCAATAAAAGTATTGCTAAATATTCAGGGTAAAAAAAAAAAAATCCTTGCTTTTTTACAGTCTTTAGAATTCAGTTAATCAGAATGAAAATCACATCTCTGTATCATTATATGTGGCAAATCTGTCACCAGGATCTGTCTCCCAGCACTTTCCCTCTCTTGCTAGCAAGCACACCTTTACTGAGGAAATAAGCTCTAATGACAAGGAATGACAACTTGGGAGTGGAGGGAGAGATGACAATAAAAAACCCAACACCTCTTGGGCTCAACTGGTGTAGCTAAACAGCTATGGCAGCCTTTCATTGTCCTTCCCAGTGTATACTGGGGCAAATTCACCTGCCCACTGGGGGATTTTTTTGCAACTTTTAAGGATTAGGGAAGAAAAAGTAGTACCTTATTATGAGGTAGCTCCTTAGGTCTTGGAAGCTATAGATGTAATTTTAATTTCAGCTTGATGCTTCATTGGAAAGAGGGGTAAGAGAACTGAGCTTTCATTCTTCCACTCATGAAATGGAACAACAAACCTTTCCATTGTTAAAATTCTGACTTAAGAAAGAAAGGCATTACAAGCACAAAACTAAACTTACATTATTATTCCATTTAAGTAGTAGAGTTCAATTGGTTGACTTGGAATGGTTAGTCAGTATATCTCTATAAAGGGGTGATGCAAAAAGTTCAATTTCAAGTGAAACAAGATTTTCAAGATCTCTCAAACCTTGCAAGTACATGAAAGAAATAATGCATCTAGGTGTCTTGTGGCCTTCCCTGGCAGTCTGCTGTAGGGATCACAGTTTCAGAAAATTGGATGGAAAGGGTGGGCTAAGGTAAGCTGAAACATGTTTGACTCTGTTTCTTTAAGCAAAGGGACTTGGATAATTTGTAACTTCTTCCATATCCCATATGCAATATATCATTGATAGCACCAATCTGAAAAGCGCAACTGAGTAAAAGTGGATTTAATTCCACATTATTTTTATTAAGATGAATAATTTTTTCAAGCATTTTGTTGTTTTGTTGTGAGCCTCAGTCTTGCAAAGAGTTTCACACAAGTGGTCTCATTGTGCAGTAGACTATTCACATGCATGGTTTTGTCTGTGGATGCTGGCATTTGCAGGATCACAGCCATTTTTACTAAAATTATTTTTCATCTTTAAAGCAAATCACTTCCAATGAAATTACAGGAGCTTGATAACAACACCATCATCCAGGCTGGATTTGCAGTCTGTTTTTTTTTTAATTATGGAATTTAATTATTTTTCTTCTAATATTTACTATTGACTTTAATTTTTATTTTGTTTTTATCACTTCAACATCCTAAATTTCAGGGATTCACTAGAATGTGTCACATCATTATAACCTTTATAATTAATTTTTCACAGTAATTGCTGAGTTGATGCAAACTTCATTGTGAAATTTAAAGTACCAGAAAATCTGATGGTGATACTGTTTTACTCTTTGGATGTTCTTAAAATAAGACAGAGTCTACAGATTGCAAAAATATGCAATTACAAGGTTATTAAAATGCAGATTTTTGGCAGGAAGCCATTGTAGTCTCCTGTGTTCACAGCTGTCTAGTTACAGCATAACCACCCTGAGTAGCCTGTGGTGGCTTCTTTGAGTGATTACAGCTGATGGGTCAGGGCAGGGACCTCTCTGAGGATCAGGTTCAGTAACTGTTTGCCTCCTGGGTCATAAGCTTCACTTTAAATTTATTTTTTTTTTTAGGTGGGAGGGGTTGGCAGGGGACCATCATCTTTTGTTCCCTGCCACGCTGACAATAAGTCGAGGGTGCCTCTCCTGAGACTGTGTATGTGCTATACCTACATCTACACAGATGGTTCCTCGGATTAGAGCATAGACCATTCAGCAGCATAAATTTTGAATTGCACTTTTGAGGTCAGTGTAACATGCATTTTCCCCAATCAGAGCTGCCTTTAATCATTGCTGCCTTCACAATTCTCTGGGAGTAGGGCATACTGGAATATTAACAAAGTGGCAGATGCTTTGCTTTAATGAAGAAATAAGCTCTGTCATTTTGCCTTCATCCTATCCCCCATAATGTCACTGGATGCCCCAGTGATTTTTTTCTTTCCCTCTGCACAGTGACTTGGGAACAAAAATTATTACCTTCTTAGTGTAAAAAAAAAAAAAACAAAAAAAAACAAAAAACAAAAAAAAAAAAAAAAAAAAAAAAAAA
>VWZN01021664.1:110427-132963 GCA_013396955.1 Regulus satrapa | reverse complement strand
AAAAGAAAAACAAAAAAAAAAAAAAAAAACCAAAAAAAACAACCCTTTCAAAGTTGATGCTCAAAGGGTTGTATGCAGACACTCAATACCACTGCTGCCAGCCAAAAACTGCTTTGCCTATGGTTTGGCATACAGGTAGGACCTGTATGTGTGCTGGGTCCTTCTCAGTGTCTATTTTTGCAAGGTGCTTAGAGTATGGACTTCTATTATTCATTTGTGCAGCTTCTGCCACGAAGCAAAGTTCTTTTCCTTCCATGAAATTATGAGACTGGCACAAGGCATGAAAAGGAGGGGGAAGGTTATGCAAAATAAGGTGTGTAGCATCTAAACAGCAAGAACCATCAAGAGGGAGCAAGTCATCCTTGCTATTAAATTGGGGTGATGTTCCCAGACTGTGGAAAGGCAAAAGTTCACATTGCCTGTGATAAAGTATAATGAGAGCATCTCCCCTTCTAAAGCTCTGTCTTATGATGTTGGGGGCTTGCTGGATGTGTGAAGCAGATGTCATTAATATCAGTGAGGGTCAGTAACAGTCTATCACAAGACAAGTGACATTTAGGAGTTCAAGACTGAAACAGAGCAGGAACATTAGAGAATGTATTAGAAATGATTGGTGTTACACAGTCCGATTATATATGGGCCTACCTGCTCCTCACAGAAATACCTTTCTTCTCTCTCAATAAAGTCCAGTTTGCATTGTCCCAAAAAACTGAAAATGTATCCACCCGTTTCATAGATTTTCCCAGCTGATAATGCAGAGCCTAAAATTGTAAAGACATTAAGTCATCATTTAAAAGCTGTGTGTGTCCTGGGAAACTTGTATGGGCAATAACAGAAAATCTTACATTGGTTTCTTAGAAGGAGGAAGCTGCACTGAAAATCTGAACAGAACCCTTTAACCTCTGCATGGCCAATATATTCTGTATTCCACTGGAGGAGGCATTTTGAGCTTACCATGAGCAGACAGAAGTACATTAGAAGAGCTTCATTTTGAGGCTCCCTGGAGGTGCAGACATACCAGAGGAAATGCAGAGATGCCAAGCAGTGGTGTCATTAAACCACTGAATTTTCCTTCCCTGTGCAGGGTTTCCTGAACCTGCTCAGGAGGCAGGTTGGATGCCAGCATTTCATGCAGCAGCTTGGCACTGCTTTCAGTTTTTGTCTTTAGCCACAGCCTCACAGATAGTTCAGCTGAGCAGGAGTGGTGAAACCCAGTGTACTTTTCTTTCACCCTGGTGAACCATCTCCTTGGCTGCAGAATGAAACAGTGAGAGAAGGAATCCAGCAGGGATCGTCCAAGGATAAGGGACTATACCCTCAGGAGCAAGGGCACAACACTCTTGCTCTTGGTCATTTCGTGCAAGCATGATGTAATTGATGCCAAGGTCATGGGCTCAGTCCTCATATGGGCCATTCTGTTAAGAGTTGGACTTGATTGATCCATCTGGGGCCTTTCCAACTCACACTGCTCTGTTATTTTGTGATTCTGTAAATTGCACAAACAGCACTCCACTGATTTCTGTTTTGTGGATGGAGAAATGTGCTTCTGAACACAGTGGTGGGTATTTCCTGTGCTGCTGGTAATCACAATTTTCACACATGGGAATACTGTAAAAATCAAGACTGGCAAAGGTGCAGAAGAACTTGAGGCACCTCCCCTTCCTAATTTACTCCCAGGCACTTTCATGTATGTTTTCCCTCATGCAGTTTTAAATCTCCTGAAAAAAAAGAACATTAAATATGGGACTCAAGGTCTAGTAACATGCAGAGAAATTGATGAATTAGCTAGACAGAGTCTTTTCTTTGTGCTGTAACTTAGAGACTGAGAAAGGAAAAGTATGTCTTTTCCCCACAGTAGAAAAGACCAGGGGTCAGAGTCCTTTTCCAGGAGAGAGAAGGTTTTGATTCCCAGAGAAAATTAAAATAAAAAAAAAAAAGATCTTCAAAGCAGGTTCGGTATGGAATTTCAGGAGCTCTTGGGCAGGTGAGTGATGATGCTGGAACCAGCAAAATGTGTTGTGTTCCGGGAGAGAAGAGGAGAGGTGCTAGGTCTTATGGCACAGGGGGCATGAGGAGATGCAGGAGCAGAATGATGACTCTAAACATCATGTGTTCCTTCTGCATCACTGTTGGTTGGTACAGAGTACACAGCAGCTTTGGCCATTAGATATATTTTAGGCTTAGACCAAGATGGAAGGAGGTAAATTTGCTTAGTATTCAGTAGGGCCCTGTCTGGGTGCTCTTCCCCATTTTCTCTTGAAGTAATCTATTACCACATCTCAAGAGAAAAATGACCCCAATCTAAAGATTAATAGAGCAGTGTGTGGACGTTTCCAGTGATGTGTATGAAACTCTTTTTTTTTTTTTTTTTTTTTTTTTTTTTCTTTTTTCCCTGGGNTTTTTTTTTTTTTTGTCACTGTATGCACTGAGGTGTCCTTTATCAGCAAATCTCTAGATCTTAAAAAGTAGGCTGATTATTAGAGAGGACAGCAGACAATTTAGGGCACACAGTGTTTTCTTATAACAGGACCGTTGCTGTGAAGTACAGTAATTTATGTTGATAAATTGTGGCTGTCTGAATGTCCTGAACACTTCATAGGATGAATTTCTAAGCATACATCTCTCATTTTAGCAGCAGATGGGTAGAAAAGCGGTATTTGTTTGGGAAATTGGGGAAAAGATAACTTTTGCTTGTACTATTTCTTGAAAAGTAGCAAGGGACTTTCATGTGTTCCTAGAATCAGCTCATTGTCACTAGGGTAAGATCGACCCAACGTTGGTTTAATGTGACAAGAAACTGTCCTACTTCATAACAAGGTTGCAACTAAAATGAAGGAGCCCATATAGTGTCAAGACTGCGTAGTTTTTGAACACTAGATCTTTCTTAGCAAAAATGTTTTGATTTTGGAGCTCTGTGTGCATGTCAAAATGTAAAGCCTTTTATATCAAGAATTAAAGACACTGCAAGGTCCATATGTTATTGTGAGAGGTTGTAAATTTCTCTGTCTTTTTTCCATCATGTTATATGGCCAGAAGTTTTAAAGGGAGTTCTCTGGGTATTCTGTACAGCATAGGCTGGGTAATGAGGCTTCTATGATAACACTGTGTCACAGACTTAAGTTAAGCACACAATTAAGTTTCTCTCTGAATTGTAGCCTGCAGAAATGAACAGTGAAGTAGACTGAGTAGATAAGGGCCAAATTAGATATTAATTTACCCTAAAGATGTGTGTATGTGTCTTGCAGTGGCAGTTGTCCCTGAACATGGTAGTGAATGTACTCAATTGGCCTGAAGATTTGTACTATTTGTACTCCATATCCCTAAGGAATGATAGAGACACCTACCAAGTTTTTTCAAAGCAAGAAATATATTCAAAGTTTGACCTGTCATGACCCATCTTGACTTGCAGATCTTTTGCAGAAATCACCCTGGATTACAGGTATTTGAGTTCTAGGATTTTCAGAGGCATAGATGCTGAAATTAGTCCCCTTAGCAATTAAAAGGTTATGAAATTTTTTGCTGGTTTAGCGCATTATAATTGCACACAGAACTTGTTAAAATACTGATATTAATGCTACCTCAAAGTGAGTGTCCTCTGGCATGTGGTCTGATATTAGTAACTGTAGAAGATTGGGATTTAAACAACAAAAAAACCCAAACCATTTGTTTTTGTTCTGGAAGAAAAAGTTTCTGTATTGACAGGCAGACAACTACTGTGCATGTAATTTCCTAACCTTATCTCCTATGACTTCGTTGTACTGAGCTGTTTGTATATATGCAGCAGGAGGAAAACTACAGCATAACCTGTTTACTAATGATGGGAGTTCCCTGAGGCTGAATGCAAGCATGGCATATTCTTGTAAAACACTTATAAAACTTTCCAAATTGCATCAGAGTAGTGATTTCTAGCATGCCTTCTGGAGCTCTGGAAAAGGATCTTTTTACTCATAAGTAAAAGAGCCAGTTGGGATTTGTTCAAATAAGCCCTTTCCTTTTTGAGATACATTGCTCTCTCTAGTTTTTTCACAAGGTCTTCAAGTTGTTATAATTTCTGCCCCTCCTTTTTTATTTTATCCCAAAATTTCAGTTTTCCATGCCAGTGGTCCAGAACCTAACAGTCTACTGAAGATAAACTATGATATAAACTAAGATGGGATGTCTCTTGGACATGTACCATCTCCTAAAACAAAAAAGTGAGAGACTCCACATTTTGAGTTAATTTTTCAAGTGGAATGATGTTTCTCTGGGTTTTAACTTTTGTCGCAACAAAAAAAAAAAAAGCCACAACAAATCCTGAACCCCAAATCAAAAAGCACTAACCATCAGTGCACATATGCTTGGTACACTGCAATGCAATTGCATTATCCACTGAAAAGTTACAGCTGATTCCACAGTGTAAGGGAGAAGGAGATGAGAAGCTGGCAGGCAAGTTCTGACTCACCTTAAATGTATACATGAGGAGCACAGTGTATCAGTGGAAGTGTAGATAGGACTAGGCCCTGGGGCTTATATTCACATTACACAAATGTGAAAGGGGAGTACACTGTTAGCCTCCTACACTTATTAATTATTTTCTGTTTAGGGAAGATTAGGTTTTGAAGAAAAACATCCAGTAATCACTGGGGTACTATTTATATCATCATAAACTTGTGTCAACTTAACTGACTTTAATAGTGATGATTATTATAAAACCCAGCAACTCTTATCTCCTCCACAGTACATATCCTGTGGTAATGAGGAATTCTCCTTTTTTTTCCTTCTCCTTTCTGCTTCTTCACACAATACCCAACTTAACTCAATTTTCCTCTCTTCTTCTCCCCTAGCTGTCAATCATTGTCACATTACTTTGCATCATATGCATCAAAAAGAACAGCTTTTTCCATCAAATAAGCCAGTTCTAAAGCTGCCTTCCCAGAGGCTTCACAGACTGTGCAAGCAGGAGGAGCTCAGGAAAGAGTAAACCGGACAATAACTAAGGTTCCCAGAACTGCCTCTGCCTGCCAACCTCTTAGGCAAGCATTTGCACGGTGCTCTATGTAGGCCATGCCTCCAGGGCCAGAATTGTGTGTGAGCTCCACCAGCAGACCTCCTGCCCACGCCATTTATCAGAGTAGGGAGGGGGGAAATGGCTCATTACACTGCATCAGTGATATTGTCCATCCTGTGTTCTACAAATTACAGTGCTGTGTTCAGCATCCCCTGACTTCTGAAGTTCATGATTCAAGAGAGGGAGCAGAACTTCTTTGCAGGAGTGAGCAACAGAGGTTAGGCAGCAAGGTGCACTTTGTGATTTTAGACAGCTACAGCAAGATAAGCTCTCCAAGGCATGTTTTTTCTATTGTTAAATCTTTGATAGTTTTCCTTCCCTCTCCCAAGATGATAGACTTAAGGGACTTCTTTGTGTTCTGAAGCATTGTTTTCAAACCTCTCAGTCCATTTCCAGTATAGGTTTTGGAGGGGACTTCTGTAAGGCATCCTTCATGACTGACTGATTGAGTAAGAGCTTCCTGCAGTATTCTGGCCTTCCTTAAAGGTTCTGTGCTTTGCTGGATGATGCTATGGCTATTTATGGATACTCTTTCAGAGCAGCAGAAATTTATCTCCCTGGCTACCAATGATATTAAAACTACAGTTTTGCTCACAGCTTTAAACACGATCCTTTATTGGTCTCTTTTGTGCTTAAGTACCTATAAATGAGCCCTTCAAAATCTGTATCATCTAGGTTCCACTCTTGTATGTGACATGACAAACCTTTTGCCGTGTCCTGACCTCAGTGCTGCAAGGCTCATCAATATCCATTCTGTACAGAACTTGCAAGGCTCTTCAGTTTTTTCTGGAAATGTTGGTGTTTAACTTGGTGTTTTCTAAACCCAGCCTTCAGTAAGCTCTAAGCTCTTATCAGACTTCCTGATTTTGGGCTTCACAGTGAAGTGCTTCCCTTGGTCTCATGAAGGCTGCCTTTTAGTGGGCACCTATTATATATTATTTTGATGGTCTTGAAACAAGCCTGCCCATTTCTAGAAAAGCAGTGCTGCCTATTCTGGAACAGACACACCTTTTGATAGGTGGCCATGCCTTTAATTACAAAGTAGATGTATCAGTTCAAAGATCATGAAGCTTCATGTTGGGTTCAAAGCTTGCATGAGACATTTCTAGGTTTTGAGGCTTGTGTCAGGGTTACACCAACTCCTTCCTTGTCCCTGGATGTCTTGTAGTGATACATAACAATATCCTTCTAAAACTGTGATATTAAGAAGAATATATGCCTATATTCACATATTCCAAGAGGTGGAATATAGCTGTAGGGCTCACTTGCTTTGAGACTTCTGCATTTGGCTAATTATAAAGTGTCTAGTCCAGTTGAAATATCTGATGATTAATCTTCAGATATGTCACTATTTTCTTAGGTATTTCTATTTACTTTTTAATCATGTAGACATCAAAGATGGGGTGCTTTCTGGGTGTTGTAGCTTGTTTAGAATAGTACAGCAAATAAGCACTATTTTTTCTATCCTTTTCCATACTTTTAAGGAAGATGTCAGTTTAAGAGGAATTTAAACTGCTACTAGCATTGTGTCAAGAACTAACAGAAATTTGCAATAGTAATTTAAAGTTTGCTTTTCCTCTGAGATAATTTTGGTTTCAGCAAAATTATCCATATCTGCAAAATAAAAAAGAATTTTACATCTAGTGATTTTAAACAATCAGTGAAATAGTTTGTGTCAATGGAATTCTGCTATGTATCGTATTTTTTGTGAAGTGACTGCAAAACAAAACAAAACAAACAAAACAAAAAAAAAACAAAAAAAGAAAGAAAATATTGAGTACAATAAATGGCCAGGATAGGAAAAGCAATATCAAATAAGATACAATGATATTTCATAGAACAGTTTGGTTTGGAATAGACCTTAAAGTTCTAGTTTCAACCCCACTGCTGTGAGCAGGGACATCTCCCACACTAGACCAGGTTGCTCAAAACCCCATCCAACCTGGTCTTGAGCATTTCCACGGATGGGGCATCCACAACTTCTCTAGGCAACCAGTTCCAGTCTCACTGCTTCAATTTTGAGTTCAAAGTATAATTCACAAAGGTAGCTTTCTTAGCTGTTGATAGGAATGTTTCTCCTACAGTACCCCCCAGACACTGCTAATTAGTGAGGAATTACAAATGTTTGAACATGACAGTAATTTTAGGTAAGATAAGGAACATTCTAGGCCAAAGACAGATTTTTCTTATGGAAGCTCCATGGACCTAGAAAACCAGGTTGTTTGAGGACGTATTTCCTTTCTTGGCAATTGCAGGCATCATGTTCTTTTCACACCAAGTGCTGTTGGCAACAGACAAGTTGTAGTGTAGTCTTTTATTTTACATGTGACTGTTGGATTTGTAGTTCCTTTTCCTTCCCACTTCTTGCAGTGTGTTAGAGTAGTTTATTGGTAAGTTAAAAGCCAATGTCAAGTCCTCTGTACAGTAAAAACTGAGAGCCTGCTGACATGCATCACTGTGCCATGGCATGACTGTAGCAATCCATCTTTACCAGTGTGTTTGAAAGTTGAGCTACATATAATCAATTGCACTCTTAAAACTTTAATGTCTTTGACTGCACCACGTAGCACTACATTAATTTAGTGGTGCAGTCGGCCTCTGCATTTTAGGTCCAAGGGCTTACACCACCTGGCCTGGGCAGTGCCTGACACGGTGCTGTGTGATTAATGCAGAAGCCTTTCCTTCCTTTCAG
The DNA here is from genome assembly GCA_013396955.1 of Regulus satrapa. Classification (NCBI taxonomy): domain Eukaryota; kingdom Metazoa; phylum Chordata; class Aves; order Passeriformes; family Regulidae; genus Regulus; species Regulus satrapa. The sequence continues at coordinate 125,224 of VWZN01021664.1, read as the reverse complement.
CCTGGGCAGAAAGCTTGCTACAGCTCTGCTGAGACACTCCTCCCTAGAGAAGAAAAAGCCAAAGAAAAGATCCCCCAAGCCACTGAGTCCTTGCAGGGCACCTGGGAGTGCATGGCCTGTTACTGAATGAAAGAGATGAGGAGCTGAGCCAGTTTGCAGAGGGGAGAAGAGGGTGAGGGGCAGGGCTGAAAAGACTTTTCAGGTCAGGAGGAGGAAGCACACCAACATGAAAAGCACTATTCGTATTAGAAATCATTACTGGAAATCAATCAGATTTTTTTCAAGAGTGCACAGCCAGCTAACAGATTCTCAGTAGTGAGTTTTCCACTTGAATGAAGCTTTTGGCAGTCAATGAGACTTAGGACTTGCCTCTAATGACAAATCTCTTTTTTCATTTTGGGACAAACATTATACAGGAGCTGTTTGTATTCAGCAGCATCGATAACAAATCTTAACCTTCCACCCCCCCCCCAAAAAAAACACTGTAAAAGCAAACAGCCAGGAAGAATAAATGAGCCATATGCAATGACTTATTGCTTCATATGTATGGCAGATACCCCTCCCATGGCCTTCCTAAAGCAAAGGGCTCTAGTACTGGGTGAAGTGGAAGAAGTGGATAATACTCACCAGAATAGACTGTGCTGTGTCATAAATTACATTTTTGTTGGATTTTTTTTCTTTTTGAAAAGCTGACTTTAAAGCTTAGAAAGAAGGGAGATTGAAAGATGCAACGGGCAGCACTGTTTCAAAAGCAATCCTTTATTTCTTGGAGGTCATGAGAGCCATCTAATCCAATTGAGTGCCTCTGAGCTATAAACAGTGTAGCTTGAAGTCTCCTGGTGAATCTCATGTTCTGTCTCAAGGGTTGCAACACATAAATGGTGCTGGACACCATTGAGCAAGTTTGGAGGAACCACAGTTCCATGAATATCAACAAATGTAAGTTTAGGATGCAAGTTTGGAGATATGTGGAATAGAATTAATAAGCAACAGTAATGGCTTTGTAATTGAAGTCGTATCGACATTAGAGGTATATGGGGTGTTAGTAATCATATTAATTATTTCTGAACAAAAAGACAAGGTAATAAAATTAAAAATCAAAAAGCTTAGTTGTTCACATGCAGATCTAGAGGGACATTTTGTAACAGAAATAATTGCTTTCGCTTCATCCTCAGGGTGATGCTATCTTCGTCTAATTGGTTTTTTTCAAGAAAGCAGAGCAATCAAAAATTCTAAGTAATGCACAGCAATAGTAGGGGTGAAAATAACCATATTCTAGAAATCTCATATAGCATCCCACCCCAACACTGAAAAGAAGCAGTGTTACTTGGAAGAGTAAAGATAAATGAAATTACTTTTCTATCAGAAGTATAATAGTCTTTATTAGTTAGTTATGTGTGCCTAGAATAGATCAGCTGTCAGGAAGAGCAAGTAGATGAACATGTACCTTGTGAGCTGTCAGGAGCAGATCAGTGTGGGTTTTTTTCAATAATAATTACCCCCTTCCAGAGAAATGTTTTAGACAAAAGCACAGCTGCTTTATTAACAGTGCCTTTTGTGCATAAGGACGAATATTCCAGTTTGTTCTCTTCATTTTTTGTGTAAATGTAATACCATATTTACATAAAACTCTGTTAGGAAATGGTGCCATTCGCTGTTAAAGCTTGCATAATAAAATTGTTTGTCAGGGATTTAATTTGATTGAAGTTTGTTATTTGTGCTAGCAGCTCAGAGGGGCTGCAGCTTGCTTTCAAGCCTGGCGATGCCCTTGCCCTGAGCTAGCCGTAATGCAAACAGCTGTCCTGGCATTCAGTGTGGCAGGGCATATATCTTTTTTTGCACCTTGACCACTGCTCAGAGATGAAGGCAGCTGTACGCTTCCTCGAGGTCAGAGGGGCTCTTTGAGCACCAGATCCACCATTCTGGCACAGTTCAATAGTCTCTCTGGTCTGGCATCTTGATTGAGGTCCTAGAGCAAGTAACAATTGGTGGTCAAGAGTGTGGGCCTGAGGAGTCTGAATGGAGCAGCTGTGAACTAGGTCACTTCTGGTGGGAGCTGGACTTAGCAGGGGAAGGGTTTAAATATGCAGTGGGTTGAACTCCCCCGTGGTGGGTTGACCCTAGCTGGATGCCAGCTGCCCACTAAAGCCACTCCCTTCCAAAACTGGACAGGGGAGGAAAAACATAGTAGAAGGTGTATCAGATGAGATAAGGACCAGGAGATAACACTCACTGATTACTGTCATGGGCAAAATAGACTGAACTTGGAAATATTAATTTAGTTTATTACTAAAAAAACAGAGCAGGTTATTGAGAAATAAATCTCAAAAACATTGTTTCCCCCCCACCCCTCCCTCCTTCTCAGGCTCTACCTCATCCCCACTAGCAGCACAGGGAGACAGGGAATGGTGATTATCACAATTATTAATGGTTGATTCATCACAAGTTGTTTCTGCCACTCTTGAGGTAGAATTCTTCTCCTGCTCCAGCATGGGGTCTTTCCCAAGGAGACAATCCTCTATGAACTTTTCCAGGAGTTCATCCCATAGGCTCCAGTTCTTAACAAACTCTCCTAGAGAGTTCCCTATCTGCAGTGTGCAGTCCTTCAAGGACATGCTGCTCCAGTGTGGGTCCCCCACAGGGTCTCAAGCCCTACCAAGAAACCTTCCTCCAGCATGGGCCCGCCTTTCCATGGGTCCACAGATCCCTGCCAGGAGCCTGTTCCAGCATGGGCTTACCCCAGGTTCACAGCCTGTTTTGATTGTCTACCTGCTCTGGCATGGGACTCATCCACAGGCTGCAGATGGATCTCTGTATATCCATAGTCCTCCACAGGCTGCAGGGGCACAGCTGCCAGTATGTGGTCTGCACCATACTGCAGAGGAATCCCCACTCCAGTGCCTGGAGCACCTCCTCCCTCTCCTTCACTGACCTTGGTGTCTGCAGAGTTGTTCCTCTCACATATTCTCATTCCTCTCTGACTTCAATTATATCTGTGCAATAACTTTTCTTTACTGTCTTAAATCTGTTACAGAGGTGTTACCATAATTTCTGCTTGGCTCAGCCTTGGCCAGGAGTGGATCTGTTCTGGGACTGGCTGGTGTTGGTCCTGTCAGACATAGAGGAATCTTCCAGCAGCTTCTCACAGAGGAGTCACCCCTGTACCCACCCCCACACACCCCCCCTCCCCAAAACCTGGCCATGCAAGCCCAATACAGCCTCCCAGAAATCAGAAGGTCTACTTTGATCTTTGCCACTGTAACTTTGCACATTGGAGTTAAGGACTGAGACTTTACAGAGCTTTGGCAAATCATATTTGATTTAATTTTGGCACTGAAGCCAAGTGATGGAGCAATGTGTGCAGCAGAACACGACTCTGGATATGGTGCTGAGCCAGTGCTGGCAGCAGCAATAAGAAGACAGCCTGCTTAAATTTGTTTTTCAGGGCTGCCTAGGAACTGGCTTTAGATCAACTCCCTTAGGAAAATCATATCCCCATCACAGAAAACAGAGAAGTGCTAAGTTCTTGGGAGACTTGCTGTTGGGGACTCGTCCTACACAGTGGTAGGCGATATAAGCAGTTGGCCAAGACTGTTGTGAAATATTTATGGCATTGCTGCTGTTCTTCTCCATGGAGCAATTGAATGAGATCCCCATTTCACCTAACACGTGTAGGTATTTACTGAGCAAATATCCATATACCAATATTTCACCCACAGGTCCAGTTTGATTGATACAGAAATAATCATTGTGTCTGCACATTTTTGCAAATTATGAGAACAACGGTATGCATACAGAAGCTGAAAAACTTGTATTATTAATGTGTTTTAAAATCTTCTTTTACTGCTTCTTCTTGCAAATACAGTAATCTAAATGTGACAGGATTTATCAGGAGTCCAAAGAATAGATGAGAAAAATAATTGTGTTCTGATTTCCTAATATCACACTTGAAAACCTGTTAAAGGACATATAGGGGTTTGTGAGAGAGGGGTTTTTTAATTTTTAGATAAAGCACTAGAAAATTACTGTAGCTAGAGGTGAATTGTTGCTCTTGATCAGACCTGGATCTGGTTGTTTTGCAACACTTTCTGGTCTTATGTTGTTCAAAGCCTGAGTACATGGATGTAGTCACCTAGCTCTGAGATCTAGAGGGAAAAGATTCCCTCTCCTTCCTCTTCCCATCTCTCTTCCCTATCATGAAAAATGTAGGGGGAATTTCACTCCTTTCTGCAGCACTGTCTGTGGTCAATTGCTAGAATCATTTGGATACCTTTCTCTAACAAATTCAGTAGATTTCCCTGCTACATGCATCATATCAACTTGACAGTGTAGCAGCTTTCAAAATAGCAAGTATTTTTAGGTTCTTTGCTGTCATGTCAAACCCGAGCTTCAGACCTAAATGCTGTGACAGAACACCATTGTTTTTAGCTAATCTCAGGTTTCAGTGTTGCACCAGATTGCCATCCTCAGCTTTGTGTGACTAAGTAATGCCTCTAAAGATGACAGCATAATAGGATGATGTGTGCTATGAGGTGTCTCATGGACAAGTTAGCAGTAAGACAATTCATTAGCTGATGCATCTCAGTATTACTCTTGCCCTTTTTCTCATGAGAATTGTATTCTTTATCTTGTAGTATGAAGCAGAGACCGACCAAAATAGCAACAAGTTATTTTGTCTAGCTTATATGCAAAATCTCTACAGCAGTGACTGTCAAACTGAATCTACATTTTATTTCTGCAGCTGTTTCTTCAGTGCTCTAACACTATTATTAATAGTACCTGTCACCTGTACAGCACCTCAGAATTGTAAGCAGTTTGAGAAACATTATACAAACTTTGTGGAAAGCATCACAAATTAAGTAAACTCCCTATTTCTTACTGGCTAAACTCAGTTCTTAAAATTACTTCGTAGCCTGGCTCTGCCTTCATTTCAGCTCATTCCCTGACTTAATTTATATTTATGTTTTCGCTAGATCACTCCCATTACAACTTTATCACATTTAGACCAGAAAGGGACTACTGAAAACAGTATGTAGAATTTTCTTGTCTAACTTTCCAGACCCCTTTAATTAAGTTAAGACACTAATGTGATTTTGAACAAACACAGAAGCACATCTTCTTGGTAATGCTAAAATGCTGCTAATAGCTGTAGAAACTCTGTACAGTTAATGATTCTTGTTGATCTTGGTGAAGCAGTAGCAGCAGAGACCTTAGTGTAGAAAGCAGTCTTTTTTAGCATCATTTTTATCATCTTATAATTTTAAATTGCCACCAAGCGGATGATGTGACAGGAAGACTTTGAGCTATTCTTACAGTACCACCATCATTACAAAGCTGGAAAAAATATGTGGAAAAAAAATGTGAGCTGGAAATAAATTTAAAAACTTTTGATGTTCATTTGCATTTCTGAAGGCTCTGTCAACATGGGTGGTTTCTATCCAGGGTAGAACACATGGTTCTGTTAATATATTTTTTTATTTTTTAAATGAAATTGTGAAACTTTGACAACCTTTAAGCTTCTGTTGTAACCTGCTTAATTCCCCACCTCCCACCCCCCTGCCAGTGTGAGGCTAGGCAGCCTGTGCTGCAGAGCCCTGGCCAAGAGTCTTTGCCAGCACCAGAACCAGTGGAAAAGCTGCTGGCCCTGCCTGCTGGCCCCACTTCCTCCCATATCCTCTCAATGCTTTCTTAAGTCTGCTTGTATGAGTACATAGAGATTATAACACCATTGTTCTGTGCCACAACACCAAGTACTCAAAGTTATAACAGTTATAAAAAAAGCCCAGTGCAATTTCTGCTTATTCAAAACTCCCCTTGGCCCCAAGGGAATCTGACTACCAGGCTAGTCAGCCCCTCCAGCAGACTCAGCAAGCCTTTATGGTACTTCTGTTGTATCAGTATTGAAAATAGTTCATGCCTCATTGTAAATTACTGTTATTTGCAACTTCCAGTTTTGCAGTTGCCACTGCACAGAGATCAAGCACCCAATTTTTCCTTTGTATCCATCAGTGTAAATCAAGATTAACTCCAGCAAAGTCAGCTAACCACAAGTGTAAACCTAGGAGGAATGAAAGGAAAATCAGTCCACAAACTACTTGTGATTTTCATTTTTAAATAGCAAAATTAATACTGCTGTTCTGCAGACACAGGGTGACTTGCAAAGTACTAGCTCATGCATTACTAATGTATCTCCATTTAAATGCAGATTTTTACTCCTAACACAGAACTTCAGGGAAATCCTCTCTAGATAAACTGTAATAGGATACCAAATGGTGATTCAATATTTCACTTTAGCTTGTGTTTCAGCTTATTGATCTTAATTTTCTATCATTTTGATGCAACATTTGCCTAGGGGGAAGAGGATTACATTCACTAGAATACAGCTTTTGATTACTAATTTTTTATTTTAATATTCTCCACATCCATGCCAGCAGTGACGATCTGCTTGTATTCCTTTTCTTGTGTTCTATTTTCAGTGGTTGAAACCAGCAAGGTGTGACTTTATATATTTCAGGAAGTAATTGAGACACAGTTGAAAAAAGAAAGCATAGCATCAGTATCACAGTGCCTATGTAGGACATGCTTAAGATAATGATATTTTGTCCTTAGTCATTTGTGGTAACAGCAGTGAGACCCTGACATGATTTGGTTTTGCCATATATGACAAAGATCAAGTTTAGGATGAAGTTTTTCTCTATGCATGCTTCTCTCAAGCACTGCTTAAGTGCAGCATGTAAGACACAAATGACACCTTGATTGGTAATTTTTTTTAGATAGATAGATAGATAGACAGACAGATAAGCTCTCTTCTCTGGATGAACTAGTACAAGAGAACATTTAAATTATGTTTCTAAGTCCACTAGATCATGAATAAAATCATTAAGAGTAATTACCTGATGTTGACAGTGTTTTTGCAGCACTTGACATGATGACCTCCAATCTAGTTATAACTAGGCCACACTATTTCTCAGTTTCCAGGCTGAAAGCCAACAGCTCAAGGATTGCAGGCAAGGCTCATGTACCAGCCACTCAAAAATAATTTCTTACTTTGCTGAAAATATAAATTGGATGAGATTTTAAAATTCATTTTTAGGTTTGGAGTTTTCTATTATTTATGTAACTGAATTACCTATAGGGTGCATTCTGCTAACATTTCCAAATGCTGTCTTGCATCCATAAGATTAATGAATTTTCAAAATTTTACCTCCAAGATTAACATTTTTCATATGTCATCCTAGATTTAGTATATTTTTTTTATTTATCAGAGTAAGAGCAATAAAATAGTTGAAATTGCCAGTCTTGCAGTTACTGAGATCTCTTCTGCCATGTAATTTGATCAGCAAAACAGATGTCTAAGAAACAATGATCTTTGTGATTATCCTCTTTTGGGAAGTTCACCTACATGCCCTCAGTATTCATCTCTTAATTTACATCCAACATTTTCAAAGCCTGGCAGATTGAAACACCATCTAAACTAAACAAAAACTGCTAGAGAAACATTCCTCCACTACCTCAACAAACTCAGTCTTCTCCATGCCCATGCTTAGGTCTGAGTAAATAGTATGTTGCAATCCATCAGACAGAAATTTGTCACTGATGAGACCACCAAAAAAAACTGTCACATGGCAGATTTTGTTGGGTGGAGAGTTTGGGGTAGGAGGGCAGACCGGTATTGGTGGGGGTTTTTCTCCCCCTCCATAAGAAGGTTTTCTTTTAGTATTGAAGTCCTTGCTGATTTGACAGATGGAGAGGAAGGAGAAAATACTAATGCTACAATGGAGGAGCTGGGTATTTCTCTCATCAACAATCCATTATCAGTAAACACAGTTTGATTGGAACCAAAGCATTAAACAAAACTTCTAATGCTGGGAGGTATTTCAGTTAATCATTTATGGGTTTATCCAAATCAACTCTTTAGAGTTCTCACAAAAAACAAGAGACTACTATTGGTGAAAAAGCAAGCTTTCAATGACACAAAATTTAATTAGAAAATTATAAAATTTGCACGGGTTTTTTTTTTTTATAATTGCATTGTGGAATCCTTTTTTCAAATTTGATTTGAAGAGTACCCAACTATAGCAAAACTATAAATACTAAATAGTAGAAAATAAAAAGATGATTTTCTTTGGAATGTGTGTATTGAAAAGTAATCTCAGTAGTGAAAGTTGGTGTTGTAATATTTTGGGGTTTTTTCCCCCAGAACATACATTCTGACTAGGATCTAACAAATAAGACTGAAATTAATTTTTTTAAAAGGGAATGGATCAGGTGGGAACTGATAAAACTTACCTCTTCTTTGACCTTGTAAACTTCCTCCATCAGAATGCATGACACAGCAGGAAGTTTGCCTAGCAGCGGTAGGTTTGCACATCTTCTTATTTCCTTTACCAGCTCAAACCTAGGTGTTCACATTAATTACTGTTCATTTATTGAATGGAAAACATGCATTGGTTGTGAAACCAAGTGCTTGGAATTGGTCCATTTGAGCCACGTAAATCAGCAGTACTGTTTCATAGCTTTTGCATTTTTTCATTTTAGTATTTCACACTGTGATGCTTGTCCAGCAGAAAATCTGATAAAGATTAAAGGCTCCATCTAGTGGGCAAGAGTTTTCTATTTAAAAGGGGGAAAAAAAGTTCTCATTTTCACCTGATTTTATGCGGTAAGAAATACAGCTTTAGATTTTGTTTCATTAAGCTGCCATGTTGTTGTTAATTCTTGCCTTCTGCAGAGCCATTATTTTATATGCAAAGCTGTGAAACATTAAGTATTATTCTGAGTCTTGAGCAAGAAGCAATAAAAGATACTAAATGAGTGGGTTTATACAGCAATTCATCAACAAAGTTCTTCCTCCCCACCCCCTTCAAGTTTCAATATATAGGAAGAAAAAGGTCATTTGTGTGTCAGAAAACATTTTAAAGTATTTAAGCTTCTTTCCTACTTAAAACCAACTGGAAACATTCAAAATTTGACCACAGCACTTAACACAGTATTTTGGGAGTATTTTTATTCAGGGAACTCTACCTATGTGCTACCTCAGCATTAAATTACTTCTTTACCTGCAAACGGTGAAATCTGTGTTTTCTGGCAACACACAGCTGCTGTGGCCTCTGCTGTGTCTTCCAAAGGCAAACACTAAAACTCATTCATCCTGGCATTTGTCTAGGAGCCTGTCTGGTACTGTTGTGGTCCAAAAGCATCCTGACAGAATGCACCTTTATTTTAGGTACAGAATTGATCTAGTACAGTAGTACTGAGGTTTTTTTCCTTTTCTCTTTACTGGATTTCTGCACTGTATTGCAGTTATGCTCCCAGCACCTGAACTTCAAATAGCAGGACTCTTCCATTTGCAGTAGTGAAACTTGGGTGTTGCTCTCTCATTCCAACAAATTCAGCTAGCAGCTGAAACTTCCTCTTCGGTTCACTTCAAGCTAATAACAAGCATAGGAGCAGGAATAAGTAGCAGCAAGCACAGATTTGGCAGAAGAGACACTGAGCTACATGTTCTGGCTTTTGTCCGAATGTCCTTCCTGTTAAAGCCATAGAACCTGCCTAAATCAGTTCCTCCTGTGCCACCCCCAGCAAGGGGTAGACAGTGCAGCATGCACTGCATTAATGTGCTACACCCAAGTTTACTATAGCCAGCGTTCATATCCAACACTGGAAAACACAACTCCTGTGCAAATGACCAAACAGAGCTTACTAAGTTGTTTTGCACCCCTTTTGACTGCAGGGAGATTTTGCTTTGCACTGGGTCGCTTAAAAGCAAATCCAGAGGATTTTTACTTTGGTATCAATGCACAATTTGACAATTCTGATAGTCACACAGACTTGCTGATCTTCCGGAACACTGTTCCCCAGCTGTAGGTCTTGTTGTATCCTCTATGGAAGTGCCATTTGGGCAAGTGGGTGCCAAATGGCAGTGGGTAAGATCTGCCATTTGGCTTATTTAACAGGCTAAAGCAAAGGACAGTATTAGAGCAAGGACTTTCTATGAGCAAGGACTACCACAGAACTGAGTAGTTCTAGAGCGCCTTTGAGGAAGTAGGTATATTTGCAACATGCAAATGATGCTATCTCAGAAAGGGAAGAAATAAAATGTAGAACTTAAACTGCATGGTTTGGTGTTAGAGTAATGACACTTGGTTTCTAATGTACAGGAACATCTACCTCACATGAAATAGAATATGCAAGTCCCTGAATTCAAAGTTGTCAAATAATATCATTTTAACTGCTGGCCTTTGCTCTAGAACTGTTCATGTTTTAAAAGATTGTTGCTGAGCTAAAGCAAATCCCAACTTTAGAACTATAGTAAGATCCTCTTTGTTTTTATTTTAAATACCTGTTCTGGCACTAGTACTTGAACTGATCCTAATGAAATAAAAATTTCCAGATGTGAAACTCTTAGGGTTATCCAACAGATGAACTGCTTTTGTAATAATCTGCTGTAAACTCAGCCTGTTAATTTGGGGATTAATTTATTGCCTCTTCAGGTCATTGAAAAATCTCATACAAGCCTTCTAACTAGATAATGTTTACCTAGGTTAGATTTATTCAGCTATTTTTTTGTTCTTTGTGGGAGCAGTGGTCTTTCAAAACAAATGCACTGATGTCCTTTTATTGTTGTACAGAACCACTCAGTCTCTTGCTTACTTTTCACAGCTAACCAGGTGCTGAAGTTTGGAACACTCGTCAGTACTTCCAACACCTATGACAACTCTGGGATTGTCACCATTGAGACAGACAAACCTTTGCTGTGGACAATGTCTATCAAGAGATAAGATCAGCTACAGCTGCCTTTTCTGATCTGACACAACTCAAATTACTACAAAATTTCACTGAATTAAGACAATAAAGTTGTTGGAAGATATAAGCAAGCACTGATTTTCTGTACTGAATGAAAAACAAGTCTGAAATAAAAGTCACTTGAGATTGAATCAAAATTACTTGTAGTAATAGAGTACTTCATTCTAGTAAATCACAGTACTTAATCAGAAGATGCATGAACATATCTGTACAACCACAAACTGAAATGAATGTAAAGAAACTGCTGCTGCTTATATGGTTAGTTCAGGCTACTTTTTAAAAGTATTTTATTCCATTACTAAACTATTTTTCCCCTCCTGCCAAAAGGAAATACAGTACCCAGTTGCAGATAGTATAACTGTATTACAAGGTGATAGCACTAAAATTAGTTAATCTCATTTTTCTGTCCTGTTTGTAACATACATAGGTGCAGGTGAAGATTTCTCAAGAAAAATAATAATTGAACTTTTCTACTTAGGAAGCAAGTTAGCGTACTGAAGAAGCTTCAGTTTTGCTATAATACCAGTATCAGTTTTCCCAATATTAAGTGCTTTTAAAGTCTGTAATGGAAGTACCATCATAGCTTCTGCAAATACCAAATGCTTAAGATTTTTCAAGTTAATTGTCTTAATCTGAGGAGGAAGAGCATTGCATCTACCAGAGTTTTTGCAGGCTTAGTTCTTAAAATCAAAATATGCAATCATTTAAAATAATGGAAACTTCCAGGTCAACATGCCTTTACAATTCTATGTACAAAACAGGATCCCAAATGGGTATATCCCACCCCACAGTGTGAGCAAGCTGTGGATTTGCTGAAGGACTGCTTAGGGTTTCTGACAACTCAATTATCTTCAAATGGTACATCTCAGTAATCAATTATATTTGGGGGGTTTAATTATGCCCTCAGAATAAGGACTAGCAATGCAATTTTTGTTTGACAAGAGGGTTTTTTTCCTGTCAAGTACACACTATAAACTAGCATGACTTCCAAATGCAGAAAGGAATTAGTGAGAATTTTGGTGATTCCAGAAACTAGTGACAGGAATTTGCATACGCTTTTACACCACTTGAATCAATACAGAAATGCTGTTTTCTTGCAGTGTGCTTTTGCTGGAACAATGCTGTTCCAAAGCTTAATTTACTGCTTTGTAAACAGCTCCTGAAGAGAGGTCATACAGCTGTCCCCTTGGAAGCTTTCAGTATTTGAATGGAGAAAGCCTTAGGCAACCTCATTAGAATGAAACACTGACCCACCCTCAATTAGGATATTGGAATAGAGATCTTCCAAGCTTCCTTCCCACCTGAATGATTCTACTAAGGTTAAAATAAGTACCAAGCCAAGTAAAACACCCAACTACTATTACAAAAAAAAANCAATCTTAATAAAAAAAAAAAAAAAAAAAAAAAAAAAAAAAGCCTGTAGATAGGTATGATCACATACACTTTAAAAAAGAAATAAGATGACAAAAATGTTTGAAAACCCAAACTGAGCTTGTTTAATATCAAACAAATTAAAGCTGTGAAATCATTGCAGCAGGTGTCACAACTGTCTTCATGATGCATATTCAGCCACCTCTGTTGAGAGAACAAAGTAATCAGTTTCAACTAATGAAGTGTGATCCAAGTGATCCCACCTGAAGTCTTACTTATCCTCCCACCACTGCCTTGTCAGAACAACCATTACAGCTTATGTCCCATTTTCTAACACTCCTTGCCTAGATGACCACTCTTACAGATATAAGGAAGTCACACACTGAAGTTCAAATTTTTCATGATATAACATTCATTCCCAAAGGGATTTTACAGGATGCAGTTAAACATAATGTTTCAAACATATCTAGCACTCAATAAATGAAACAAAACCAACTTTGTTCTGTGCCCTGTCATCCTACAGCACACCCACTCAGTTTTCTTTACCTTACTATCCATCCATTTACTCTGAATACCCAAATTATAAACTGGAAACAGTAAGAATATATAAGATCCAAATAAGGTAAATGTTCTATGGCCAAACATACACTGAGGAACTGGAAATCAAAATACCTGATGTTCAGTTTTGAAGCAGAATATTCAGAAAAAACCTCCAGAACTGTGGATCTAATACTTTGCAGCATGCTGAATTAACATAAACTTCATTAACATTGTACATAAAGTCCTCTGAATCAAGTAATACTTGTCATATTACACTGACATGTGAAATGCACAGAGACTAAAACAATATGGGTCCCACAAGGCTCACTAATGTTCTCCGTTTAAAACTCAAAAGGTAAAAATTTAGTAAAATTGAAGGCCATATTCACTTACACAATTATATTGTTGATTGGGATATGGATCAATTTGACAAAGAAGCCAATAAATCCCATTATCGCAAAGCCTATTGCTGTTGCCATGGCAATCTTCTGGAACTCTGAAAAAAAAAAAAAATATTGTCAGGAAGTCTTATGTACAGCATACAGATGTGCACTGCAGTGACCAAAAGGAAAGATCTTTCTATACAGAACCATGTTAACTCTGGAAACACTCAAAATCTGCATAGATGCTGAGAAATAAATCCACTTTTTCAGAAGACAGATGAGATTTTCAGCAAGAAGATGCATATTTCCAGAAAGAATAGCCGATCACAATTTTAAATAAACAATGACAATTCATTGAACATTTATCCCATTATGTTTCCTTTACATCCCTGCAAGCCCTGAAAGTAATATCTAATACAGCATCAAAAGTGGAAAATACGTATTTATGTCAGTCTCAGGAGGACAGCAAGGTGCAAAAATTAAGTATTTGGGATATTTTCAATTACTTTAGGAAAGCAACCAAGTTGACTAAGAAGGTCAACAGCCCCTCAGAAACTTGACAGTCTGACAAGGAATTAAGTTCCTAATGGATCTCAATAGCAAACTTAAGTCACAGACTTGTTCACATGAATCATAAAGCACTGTAAATTTCAGTAAGAAGGACCAGCTGCATTCCGGTTTTATTTAAACTTCTCTCCAGGGCCTCTCTAGGCCAAAACCTCCTCTTCCATACTCTCAGCAATAAAATTGTTCCTGTCCCAGTCAGGCAATGATTGACAACGGTGGAACACTGAATTTCAGCTACTTAACCTCTCTCCAAAGTTGAATTTCCGTACCACTCACATGCTCCTTTTTTTTCAGAAAAGAACATGCTCAAGTTTATTACTTTCAGAACCTTAAACACATTGACACTTAGACAATTAAAGGCTTAAGTTTAAATCTCATATTGGCAACTGAAAAACATCCACAGCAAATGAACCAACAGAAGTAATGTAGAAGACATGTGCTAAGGTACAAGATGAAATAAAGATTGTGTTCTGGTTTACTGTGTGCTTTACCTTTCCTGTCAGGCTTGGTGCATCTCTTAACAAGTCGTATGGAATCTTTCACAAACTGACGGCTGGGTTCCACAAATTGCATTACCTGATCCATGATTGCCTGCAAAGACAGACACCTTTTAGCACTGACGGTTCCATATATATACTGAAAACCAGAATTTTTAATTATGGAAGTAGTAGTTACCTACAAAATTTGTTAAAGGTTTAAGATAACCTAAAGTGTTATATTCCAACCTAAGACTTTCCACTTTGCAGGAAATTAAGACACTGCATTGTTTCAGCAAATAAATATGAGGCCTATTTCTGACTTCACAAGAAAATAATACGGAAAATTGTGCCTTTCAGCCGAGAAGGGGAAAACAACGGCTCCATCAGAGTTTGGCCTTGNATCCCCGCGGACGCCCAGGCAGGAGGCTCCCGGTACGACGCCGGCCCCCTTCGCGTCCCCAGCGACCCCCTTCCCTCGAGCTCCGGCCGAGGCCCCCCTGCGCGCCGCAGTCCCCGCAGTCCCGATCCCCGGCCCGTCTCCCGGGGCACACCCGTCCCCCCTCACCGCCGGCCGAGGGACACGTCGCACTGAGCGGCGGAGCGCCTGACGTCGCCACGGCGGACGGGGCGGGGTTTGGGTGGGAAAGGAAG
>VWZN01021664.1:78587-110343 GCA_013396955.1 Regulus satrapa | reverse complement strand
TTTCCGGGGCCTGTGGCTCCTCCCGCCTCTCCGGTGGGGGCCGGACGCAGCCGTGAGGGGCGGTCCGCCCCGGTGCGCCTCTGCGGCCGCTGGCAGCGCGCTTGCTTTGCCTGTCTTGGAGCCTGGGGATCCCAGAGTGTCCTAACGGGAAATAAAGGGAAAAACGTGCTACTATTCTCACGGGCGGTCTGGGAAAAGGATGAGAGGACGCAGTCTCAAGTTGAGCCAGGGGAGGTTTAGGTTGGACATTAGGAGGAATTTCCTCATATAAAGGGTGATTAGATACTGGAATGGGCTGCCCAGGGAGCTGGTGGAGCCACTCTCTCTGGAGGTGTTTAAGGAAAGACTGGACATGGCGCTTAGTGCCATGGAATAATTGCCAAGGTGGTGTAATGGCATAGGTTGGCCTCGGTGATCACAGAGGTCTTTTCATACCTGATTCTCTGAATATGCCTGTAACAAACGCTGTAACAAACAAACAAACAAACAAAAAAAAAACAAAACAAAACAAAAACCAACAAAACAAAGACAAACAAAAAACCCAAAAAACAAACAGTGTCATACTTGTTCAGACTGTGATTGCCCTTGAGACCTATTGATTTTCAGGAAGGCTGGAGCATGAGAATGGCGAACTAAGGGAGTTCATCACCTTTGAAAACCTAGGTGTTTTTCTTGTGTAGAGAAGCTCAGGGGTGGGAATGCTCCCTCCATTTCAGCACCACAGGTGCAGCGTAGGACTCTTCTTCGCATGAGGGGGAACAGAGGCTTTCACTGCCTAGAGGGAGCACTTCCCTGCTGCTTCATTTTGTAACAGATAAAGGAGGAACAAAAAGAAAATGGGTTTACTTTTTTTATCCTCACTTCGCTATTGATGTTATTGATTTTGCTCTAGAGCTCCGTTCCTAGTTGACTCCACCTTTGAGTTTATATTAAGTATCCAAAGCTGATTAATTATTCCTCAGACTGTGCGGCCTCTGCAGCCAGTTTAGCAAATGCTTTGCTGATCTCAACTCCCTGTTGCGTCTAAGTGTACACAAAATATTTTCTGGGCTAAAATTTTTGCTGACAGCCTTCATTACAGGTAAAGTACCATCACATCACAGTAGGGAATTGTCAGTCATTCCACGGGTTTTTTGGCAGCCACCTTCTTTGTGTCTGGCCACAGGGGAGGTCCCTCAGCATACTTCCTTCAGAGATGAGCTCTCTACTTGGCATTGGAGGGTTATTGGCTTGAGGTCCTCTACAGGTTTTCTCCAAATGTCTGCCTTTAAATTGGGTTTTGCTTTGAATGAAAATTCCTGCAGCACTGTTTCTCAGATTATGGGGCCATAATTTTGGTGGCAAAATTCTGCTGGACCTCTTCCATTGACACACCAGCACAGAAAGATTAGAGTATCAGTCAGGCCTCCCACTGCAGATATGTGTGTAATTTGGCTCTTGTTTTTGAGACCAGTCTGTAATCTGCCAGGATTGAAGAAAGAGGAGAGGAAGATCTCTAAGGAAGGCAACAAAGGGCCTGATAGCCATAGTGCACAATGTGTGGTAAGCCAGAGTAAATTGCTGAACCCTTGGATGAGAATCCATATGTAGAAGCATTTTGGTGGGCTTTGTCTTATTTGGGCTTTTTTTTCCCTGCAGCATCACAGATAAATGCCAGAGACTGTACCAGCAGAAGAAACTCAGATTTCCAGCTGTACTGTCTGAGGAGCCTTGCTGTGAACCATCTCTACAGTGGATGTAAGCAAAAGCCCTGCCTGGCAAAAATTTAACCTGAAAAAAGAAGACAAGTGTATGACACAATTCATGACACAAATTTCTGGTTGGATTAGATTTTTATTTTTAAAGGCATTTACTGAAATAAGGCTTTGTTCCCACAGAATTATCTATTTTAAGTTGTTTTTCTTGGGGAGAAATGTTCTGGAGAAACATAGCACATCTTGCATGTCTTAGTCATAGGTTGCCATTAATGTGGCTTTGCTATAAGTCTGTTCTATGGGTTCTCTAGGGTGGGAAGTAGGTATCAATTGTCACTCTACCATAATGAACTCTTCTCTTTGCCTCCCAGGTTGCAAGTTTGGACTTCAAACTGGCTGGTTGCCACTTAGGAGAGAGACAGAGTCCTGATTTGTGCACAGAAAGCATTTACTGCTCTCCTCACAGGATTTTCCAGAGTTTATATGATTCTTAGTGTCTTTGAACTAATACATGGTTACTTAGACTCCATCTTCATGGCAACTATGTTATTGTTCTATATATATGTATATATTTACAAAGCGGCATCTGCGCTTACAGAAGATGGAGAAAGGTTTACACCTCCTCGGCATGTTTTTTTATTTGTTTTTTCTTTGTTTGTTTTTTTGTTTTTGTTTGTTTTGTGGGTTTTTTTGTTGTTTTTTGTTTTTGTGGGTTTTTTTGTTTGTTTGTTTGTTTGTTTTAAAATTTAGACTGCTACTAGGGTGTTTTGTTTCTGCTTCTTTATGGTTCTTGCAAGGTTGAGAAAGAAGGTGGTGTGATGGCACAGGTAAATTTTCATGGCAGTTTTTCAAGTCTGCTTATATGGTGACATCTAATCAGTACACAACCATTCCTCAACAGTCAAAAAAAGAAAACCATTGTTGTCCTACACAGTATGTGCTAGTGCTGATTTGCTTCTGAAGATTGCATCAACTGGAACCACATTGCAGGGGGAGAGGGGGGAGAAGGTTTTCACCCTCTGTATGCTCCAAGGATGAGAGACTTCTTTTGATGACAGTTTTACTTTGCATATATGCACATTTTGGTTTGTAGTTTTTTTTCTTGTCCTTTTAAGGACATGCAAGATAAATATCTGCTTTTAACTACTGGCACATTAGACTTTTGTATGATCCATCCCCCTGGATATAGACCCTTATGCATGGAGAGTGAGAGCAGCCTCCTCTTTGGCCTTTCCCATTCCATGTCTGCCTGTCTGCCACAGCACAGAGCCCACTGCAGCCTGGAGAACATGGTGGCATGGCAGGAGCCAGAGAGCTGCAGCAAACATAATTTTAGGATCAACTGAGAGGAGAAAAGACACAGACTTCAGTATGAGAGGCAGCTCAGCCTCTCATGGCATCCTCATACCATGTAGGGTAGGATGGCACATGTGTGATACCCAAGTGGTTGTGGGAAGGACAAAGCAGTAGCTCTGTCTGAACAGGTCTCCAAGCTTCTCTCTTTCCCTGTGGGGTGTTACCCCATTTTCCCTACCCTGACTCTGTTCCAGTCCCAGGCAGGTCCTGATCAGGTTCCCATGAAGCAAGTGCTGCCTGGCCTCAAGCAGCAACTCGATGGCAGGGGCAGCTCTCCATTCTCTGCATCCCACAGTGGAGAGACCCACCAGTCTGGTTTTCTTGTTTGAAGGATTACTCCCCACACACTAGAAAAAAGTACTCATAGTGGTCTTGGAAGGTTTCCTGTGGCAGCACAAAGAGTGATACTTAGGGATATGAAGTCTTGCTGAGCTATCTCTTTCCCATCCCATGGGAATGGGAATGATGAACAGCAGGAACAGAGTTGCTTCCCGGTAGGAAAAGCCAGAGGGATGACTGGGTAGGCAGGAGGTGCCGCCAGTGCTATGCCCAGGATCTCTTAAGCCTGCCTTGTGGTAGGCCATGAGGCATTTGAACTGGAGAAGGCAAGGCAAAACATCGTCTTCTTCCCCCAGGGGACTTTTTGGGAGGGATGGACTGCTTGAGGAGGAGCAGCATTTGGGGACAATCTGACTTTCCTTTATGAATTTAAGGGACAAATATTGTTATCCAGAGTGACAGCAAAAGTAAAGACTAAGGAAACTGGGAATGTGGCCACTTGTGTACTTGTGTATGCAAGGAAAGTGGGTCACTGTGGCCAGTGGGCATCTGGTTATGCTCTGGGTTGGAAAACAGTGGAGAACAAAGACCAAACAGCAGCAGAGATTTACAGCCCAATCAAGGTGTAAGGGTCGGTCCGAAGCTGCTCTCGTTTTTGCCTCCCGACTGTCACATGACCCTACAAACCCCCACTCCTATGGACTGTGGGAAAATGGCTTTCTGGCACTGGCTGAGATGGGCAGATATGTGGGTGCATTGTTATTGCTGGACTGTGTCGGTACCTGGTGTGATGTACAGGTGTGCTGGACTGTGTCAGTACCTGGTGCAATGTACAGGTGTGCTGGACTGTGTCGGTACTGGCTGCTCCTGGCTCCAAAAGCACCATACAATCCATCCCTGGTATACCATAGACTGACTGCTCGCAGCTCCAACAGCACCGCATGCCATAAATCTTCCCCCTTTCCTGGCCAGAAGCCACTCGCCTCAAAAAGAACTATAAAGAGCTACCCTCTGGAGGGGACTCTTGGAGATCTCCCCACGGATGAAGACCAGTCTATTGGCTGGACCATGAGGATGCCCGTCTCATCTGTTGGTAGCTATATTCCCATTCCCCCTCTTTCTCTCTCTCTCTCCTTTGTTTCCTATATCTTTCCCCCTCTATCGCAATTGAATTGTTGGCATTTAATAAAATGCAACATTATTTGCATTGCTGTTGATTTAACTTGGATTTGTCCCCTGCAATTTTTGCCTGTTTGCACCTTTGAGATTGAATCATGACTCCCGCTCTGTGTTAGTAGCGGATCGTGACACAAGGGGATAAGGTAGAGAAGGAAGAGAGAGAGGAGAAAACATGGTGAGGGCATGAGAAAGGTTAAGGGGTATCCTTGTTGGACAGTGCTGCAGAGAGCTACCTTCTCAGATTTTCAGAGACAGCGGTATAGTAGCCCCATTGACTGAAGTCATGCTAATGCTCTGTTGCTTGACAGTCAATCAGGATGACTAAATACTATAAAATAATGAATAACTATAAAATTCAGTCTTCAGAAATTGCTTAGATATATGGGACCTTTTAACTTTTAATTCTACATTATCATGCATGTGTTTGATTAATTCATATCTTGAAAAACCACTGAAATATCTATGTGGTTCTGACATTTTAAAATTAGTTTTCACTTTTCATTCCCCTAAACAATCCTGAGACTCTGTTTGGACTTGATGAGCTCATCTGCATGATTTATGATAGGAAGAAAGATTATTTCCTTCTTCAGTATCTGTACAGATGCAGGGGAAGAACATAAATGGGGAATTAATGTTAAGAAGAAAATGATAGCTCAGATTTGGGGGTCAGAAGAAAATGATGGAGTGCCTGTGATCCATGTCTTGGGGTTTAGCCTCAATAATTATAGAAATGCCACTAGATCAGACTCTAATGCTTGTGAAAGGGAATGTCTTTAGTCTGAAGCAGCCAACAAGCCCCATCTTTTGATTTGTGCTGCTTAGTATTAAATGGAGATGAAATGTGGGGATGAGGGAGAAGTGCTGTTAAAATAGATTTTTACCAGTGTTGGATTTATTGTATATAATTTTAAAGATGACCTTTTAAAAAAAGCCTGTGTTCCATTTTACTTGAAAGAGAGCACTTGGGAGATGTGTGTCTGTATAATGATAAAAAAAACAGGAGAGATACAAGGGGACTATACTAAAATGACATTGCTAAATAATACTTCGGACTAAAAAGAAATGTCTGAAGGCTTCTACATAGCAAAAGAAATATGGGGAAGTTAACAGAGGAATAATAATTCCTTTATCAGCTGTTCAAGTCAGAGAGATAAAGAAAAATCAAATGCTTCTAGTTTCTCTGATGCAGTTCTTGTACTTGTTTTGTCTTGCTCTAATAAATAGCGGCTGATTATATACTAGCCTTGTCCTTACTTTGTAATTTCCACATGAAGATTTTTGTGTATTTTAACAAATAAATCACTGAATCCTTCTTTTAAAAAATGCTAGTAGTGGTTGTAGAAATACTAATTAGCAGTTCAGATTAAAAAAGAAAAGGGGGGGGGGGACTCATTAAAATTAGGAATACTCTTAACCTTAAGATGTTTTTCATTATAAAGTTTTGTTTTACTTTGTTTTGGCAAATATGTACTTATTTCGTGAAACATGGCCCATGGTCCTTTTAGGGTCATGGAGTAAAGTAAACCTTTCCCTTCTCTGATGTTCCAACACACCTTCATTCCATTAGTGGCTCAGGATGTATGTTCCATCTCATGTAACGGGATCATGACCCATGATTGGGGTTGACTGAGCTGGACCCCAGTTCCACTATCATATGCATTTTGGTACAAAAGCTGTTTCATTACATCATATCCACTGAGGTCCAGGATCCCAGCTGGCTGGGATTGTGCACCATAATGCTATATTTTTCTTGAGAGGTAAAAGGTGTTTCTTCAGCTTTTTCCTGCAGTAAAACTCTAAAAATCTGAGACAAGTTGAGAGACACTGCTTCATAAGACTGAGAACCATTTGAGGAGTAGGGAAAATTGAGCAGCTGAAAAGATGGAGCTGGACAGGCAGAAAAACCTTCCTACCACTGAAAAGTAAATCAACTTCTTGNCCCCCCCCCCCCCCCCACCCCAAATTGATCTATATTTGGACAACCAGAGTTGGTTGTCTGTCCGTCTTTTGTTCCTACCTTCAGATTAAATAAAGCATTTCTCTTTGGCTCAGGTTAAGTTTTTGTGATGCTGCTGAGGTCTCCTGAATTTTGCCAAGTGTCTGTGCTAAAGCAGACATGTCCCTGATTTGCAAAGGAGCCATGTGCTTCAGGCATGCTGGTGGCATGTGCCTTCTAAAAGGGCGCCTTGGAAACATACTCTAAATATGTAATAACTTGAGTGCAAAAGAATCCAGAGGAGTTTGGGTAAGTCAGAATTGAAAATCAGTTTTCAATCAATTGAAAATCAGTTTCCCAGGGATGGGAATCATTCTTGAACTTCAAAAAGCTAAAAGTACAAAGTTGTTTTGTTTGTTGTTCTGGGGTTTTTTAAATGTATTTTTCACTATTCTTGAAGATATTTTTAAATGCTTCCCCTTTCTTCCTTTCTGCCCTCACAAATCTTTGCTCTATTAGAATGTTAAATGGAAACTTAAATACCATTAAACTCTCACTGAAGAACCTTGATAGGACCCGATGTTCAGTAAGTCAGAGACAGTGTCACTGATCTGCAGACAGTTCATCTTTAAAGGTGATTTGAGAACAGCCTGAAAGGGGTGGTCAGTAGAGAAGCAGTTTTGCTTGGTCACTGGTTGAGTGCATAATCTTCTTCACATGCAAGTGGGAAGAGGACAAAGCTGCTTTTCACAGCATGAAGAAGCTGCAGGCCTTCCTTGCTATTGTCTGAATCTGCAGCATTCTCAGTAAGATTTGTTTTGTTTCTGCAGAAGGAATAGTAAGGTTCTGTCAATTATTCTGCTTCTTTACCTCACCAGTAATGCTCCGGCTCTGTATTGGTGAAAAGGATTTGGGGAATCACCTGTTCAAGTGGTACAAATGTATCCACCAGATTTTCAACACAAAAATGCCATGTTCCTAGGTCTTGTCTGCAGTAACTGCTGCAACTGGAGCAGGCAATGAAATGTTTGTAAATCTAATTTCTCTCACTTCCTTTCCTGGTAAAATAAAAATCAATTACTTCCATTATTGCTGAAAATACAGAATCCTGGAAGACAGTGTTGGTTTAAAAAATAAAAACCTGAAGATATAGCACTTTCTGCAAGCTTTATTACCGGGTGTCACTTCCACTTAATTATGGATTTAGTGTTGCAGAACTGTCCAAAATGTTGCAGCTATCAGATATTGGAAGTTTCAAAAGTGAATTGTACTAACATCATGGTAAGTTTGTGTCTGTTCACCTGAATCAATCCAAATGCTCCCTTTAATAACGAAGTGGAAACATTTCAGTGCCAGCATCTCTGCAATTTTGGCAGCAGGTGGCAACCCCAGGGATATTTTAATTAGCACCTTTTTCAAATTGTAAGCTAAATTAGTCAAGTATTAAAGAGTCTTCCCCAAATGGTATCTGCAAATTTGAACTTTGCATCTGTCATCATGTGTTGATACACTGTTATCCTGGTAATGCTATTTATTGAAGTGTTATCTTCTATCAAATTCATGGTATAAAATCTGAATGATACCTGGGTTTCCTTTATAAATTAATTTATAATGCATCTACCAGCTGTCTGGTACTGACATTTGTAATATTACAGTTTTCAAGTCAACAGCAGTAGTCACAGCACTTTTCCTGACAGAGAACTTGATCTCATAAGTATATCATAAGTAAAAATAATTTCTGTTCATTATCCTGAATTTATGCAGCTTGAGTAAAGATGCCTGCTTTGGGCCTGTAAAAGCTGTAATCCTGATTAGAACATAATGCTGAGCCAAGCCATGAAATTGATAACTCAAGGTATTCTTGTCCTTGTCTTAGGAGTTATTTTGGATTTAATATTTCACTCTTCTTGCATTAAAAAAAGAAAAAAAAAGAAGAAAAAAAAACCTGTAGGAACCTAACATTGTAAAGTTTTAATCATATTTGTTGTGGTTTTGGATGACAGGTATCTGCTAAAGTCTCTCTTGGAAAAAATAGAGATTGCAAAAAAACAAACCTCCCTCCCTCCGGATTATTTTGATTTCGAAATTAATGGGCTTTCAGGCAGAGGTATGGGAAGAAGGAATAACTGTTCTTTACTACTAAGTTTATCACAGCAAACAAACAAACAGCAACAGTAGCAGTGATATATCCAACAGGGCTANTCTTAAGTACCCACAGTAGCGCTCCTAGGAGAACAATGGTAAAAAATTCTACAGATAAGATAAAAAGAGAAACCAACCCCCAACAATATTTTATGCAGCAATGATGCTGATAAACATCACCTGAGAGGTTTTTCTTGGCTAAGGAGCCTATAAGTAGTTTCTTTACACTTTTACCTATACCAGGCACAAGCAGAGCAGGCTCATAACTGTTCAAACCAAATTCACTTATGACCCTCTTTGCAGAGCAGAATGAGTTAAATTACATGAACAGTACACTTGAATTGTTGAAGATTGCATAGCAAGAGCTATGAGAAAAAGCTGTGAGAAAGAACTGCAGAAACTGTGAAAGATACATAAAGAAGAAACTGCAGAAACTGTGTTCCCCTCCCAAAGAACAGAACAGCCTGCTGTGATAAGTAATTGCACAAAAGGAAAAAGTATGCATTATGGCCTGCTATGTACTAAATCACAGGCAGACAGGACAATTGGAAATTATTATGCAGAAACTGAAACAGTATAAATATCTGTGCCTTTTGTCAATACATGTTCTTGCAGCATCACACTGCTTGGTCCATCTTTTAATTAACCCTCCTTTCTGCAACCATCTTTTAGGACTCTGTCCTCATTCAATTCTAAGCCTGATTTACACTATAAAAGAATGGCCTGCCCTTAACTACCCTTAGTTAGTTCTGAGAATCAATGTGCTCAGGGAAAAAAACCCTTGCTTTAGTACATCCTACCTGTAGGAGCAGGATAAGGAGGTGTTACTCTGTGTTTCCCTGCAGCGATGAAGCCAGGGAATATTCAGGTGTGGTACATGATGTAAGTAACAGGGGGAAAACATGTCATGGTAGAGGGAGGGAGCTGAACTGAAGGTAAGGATGACCTGAGGAGTCCGAGAAAATGCGAGGTAAAGCAGTGAAGGATTGGTTACATTGTCAGAGTACAGGAACTTATTTTGTTGGGTTTTTTTGTTTTGTTTGTTGTGGTTGTTGTTGTTGTTGCTGCTGCTGCTGCTGCTTCTTGCTGCATTTCTGCATTAGGTCCCTTTGCCAACTAAATTGCAAAACTAAACATCCTTGGACTCAAAGAACAAAAGTGTGATTTATCTATATTAACCTATCTCCTCTGGTAATTTAGGTAGTTCAGTTTGAGGAAGTAGTGGATCCTGTTCTACCTTGGGGGCAGGATAAGAGTGCCTGGTGCATAGTATTCCAGCTTTGACTGTGCTATCTACAAGGTCTGATCTGTACATTGCAGAAGTTCTTGCTATTCCTTTGGGGCCACAGTGCAGATAAACAGGTATTTAGACTCCTACAAACAGTTTGTAGGCATGAACCTGTCAAATATATTGGCCACTGAATGTGCTGTAATTGTCAGTTAATCATTAAACTGTTAAAATTATATTAAATGCTAAAAATCTATGGCTTGTCTACCACACAGATTTAAGGCTTTTAAAGGCTGACAAATCTTTGTTATTGTCAGTTCAGTGTTATTGATGCCTTTGGCCTTTAAAATACACAGCTTCAATTACATAAGTTATGGTCTTTTATTTAATCAGCAGCTTTTCAGTGCTAATCTTACTGGTGGTCTGTAATTTGTCATGGATTGGGAGAGGTGATGCTAATAAAGCTTCTGGCTTTTAAAATATTTGCAAAATATGTTTCACAGGAAACGCCCAAAATTACTTTTTCTGTTCTTTTACCCCAGAGTAGTGAATGCCTCAGGGTAGTGAACTTCTCAGGGGTTGCAATATGAGACAGGGCCAGTAGATGTGAATTATAGCATAAGTAATCCAGTGAAGCTGCTCTAGATGGACAAGATTGGAACAGAGAACTTAAGAGGGCTTGAGGAATACAGGCTCTCCTATAGCTGTCTTAGGCTCCATGTCCTCTCTTACAGGAGAGGATAAAGAATCTCAGTTGGAGTCACTTGCAGATTTCCTGTGACTAGCAATGGTACTGATACTAGCAATAGTTTCCTGGTACTAGCAATAGTACTCTGGAAATAAGTAGCAAATACCAGCTTGTTCCAGTCTTGTAATTGTTAAGACACTGACAAATTGTAATATGAGTTTGGCTTGCCTTACTTTTAGAATAAAAGAGTATAAGATTAAATGTTTAATACGTAATTCCTTTCTTTTCATACGTGTCTTTTCTGTGAAGTGAATCTTATCTACATCCATTTTAAACATGTAATTCTGGGACACCATTGCACTATAGAGCTACCTGCACATGACCACTGAGCCAGATAGTCTTTTTTGGATGCAACAATGAGGCCAGTCCTTCAGATCTGAAATTGCACCCACCCAGCATGCAGCTGAAACAGAAGAGGATGTGCTTCTGCCTCAGTTCCTCTTATTTTCTTGGAACATTTTTGGTTTCTTTTCTGAGAGCTCCCAGGACTCCATGCTATTCCTGGGTGTTAGATCCTGGCTCAGCCTCTTGTCTGCAGTTAAGCAGTAATGTGGCTTTGGCCTACCTTACTACTATTTGTCAAGCAGAATGTATTTGCATATTTGTCTTATTAGACACCCTTTGTTTGATCACTTACAGAACTGTCTGTGATGGTGTTGCATTCTCTGCCACACCATGAATGTCGCATAGAATGCAGAGGTTCTTCAGTGTTGTCGGGCTCTTAACTACCTCTACAAGTTGTTTTGCAGGATAGTCATTGTCTCTCCTTAGACTCCTGAGTTTTCTTGAAGCTGTTTGTAAACTTACCACTTTCATTAAATATCTCACTAAAGTCCTTGAAACTATCAGTGAAGTGGAGAATGTTTCGTTCTCTTCTTTAATCCCAAACCTTAGGTGGAAATGCTACCCTGCTATCTGCAGATGGTACTCTTTTCAAAAGCTTCTGGTTATCTCTAGTTCCAATGTTGTCCTAGCCAGATTTGGAGTCAGAGCCTTGGAAGGTGATAGGCAATCTCAGAGCCTCTGATAGCTCCAAGCTCCATGAACACACAGGCAATCTAGAGGTTAATTTATCAGCCCCTGTGCACCTTCAAATTTTACTTCTCCATGTGGGTCCTCAGGATAGTGAGCCATCTGTATCTTTGTTTCTCTCAGGACCTTTCTTTGAAAATTTGAAGTTTACAAGCTGTTACTTTTTAAAGGTCATCTAGCAATGGTGACTCCCTTGATCCTGCTGATAGGTTGCCTATGCCGAGCTAAAACTGAGATCCTCAGGGAAATTTTGTAGGTGCAGCTTTGTTATCCCAAGGTATTGGTGGAGGAGTGTGTGTTTCAGGATAGAAAGTCTACTACTCCTTCTATTCTGTGGCTACAACACTCGCAAACATACCACCACCACCCCTAGAGTCCTTCTGTGTGCCACAGGTTGAGAAAACCTTCTCACTGATCTCCTCTTACACTAGCAAGATTCTGATGACATTTTGCACCAGCTCCATCGTATACCTAGTGTTCACATGACTCCAGGAAGAGCAGGTCTGTTGGATTCTGGCTTTTCTGGCGCTAGCCTATGGCTTTGGGGGGTGTGGATAGAGCTGCACATTTGGGAGAAATGTTCTTTGTTGTCTTATTCTCATAATTGTCTCATCATCTAGCTTATTTTTAGGAGACTGGCAGTCAGTATATCCCAAGAAACTGACAGAGTGGTTTGGATGTCCAGCTTCTGACTTCCTGATGCATACTCCAGTGTCCCTTGCTAATTGTTTCTGCAGGGACTCCTTTCAGAAAAGCCCAAGAAGTGAAGATTGTACTTTATTTAGGAGATGAGGTTAGGTTGTTTCGCTCAGTGTCAGCAAGTTCTTTGTACCAAAGGATACTAAAAATGGAGTGTGGAAATCCATTGCATGCCATAAAAACTGGACTGTATGCACTTGGAAATGTACACTTAGGTTTGCATCCTTTGTGGCAGTGGTTGCATTTTCACAAAGTGTTTCACAAGATATTTCTAAAATTTAAGGTGTTTGGATTGCAAGAGCTGATGGTTTTTACTGATCAGAGCCATTTCCAGATTCTTGGAAGAACAATTGGAGTCATTTGGCTGCCCTAAGGCAAATATGCATGTTCCTTTTCTGAGCCAGGTCAAGGTGGCTGCTGTGTGACATGAGGCCTCAGAGGAGGTGCCTGCAGGTCTGGCTCAGTGTCCCAGGACATCCCTTTCTGGATGTGACTGTCAGTGTGCCTGTGGCACTTCTGAATTGCCCAGAAGTGATACCTCCTAAGGCACAATGTAAAGGGGCACCTGTCTTTCTATGAATATTAAATGTGAGGACCAGGAGTGCCAACACAGCAGGCAAAACATACAAACAACCTTTGAAAACCTTGACTTTATCCAGAGAATCACATACGATTTACATTTGGGAAACTGAAGTTCTCTATTTGCATATACATCTCATTCCATAAAAATTCAACAGATTGATACCCTTTTAGATCTTAAAATACTTAGGCTATTTCAGCATTATTGCCTTTTAAACCATCGTTTGGAAAATGGTTTTGTTTGTTTACATCTGAACTTCAGATTGCTTTGCAGCATTTTGCATTTCACTGCGGTAGCAGATGTTGGTGACATTTTATAGAGCATAAATAACAGCTGTAAGCTGTGAAATCATAATTCTGTCAGGGGATCTTTCTTACAGCTTGTGAAAATAAAAGAGCAAATTTTGAATGACAAATATGTATGTATTTGCCAGAAGTTTGTTTCAGGCATTGCTGGGTACCTGCTGTTTTCATGGAGCCAAACACCATGACCCATAGAGGCTGCACCAACAAACTTGAAGGTGTCCTAATATGCACAATTTGTACATCTGAGAAGATGCAGAGGACCTTGCTTGGGAAGAGTCAAGAGATGAATGGCGTATTGCTGCCTCAGAGAAAAACTGGTTTTTTAAAACCTCACATGGTTTAGAACAGGCTCAAAAGAATGTTAAGAACTTCCCAGTCTGACCATTCTTGAGTCTCTCTGCTGGTCACACTCCCAAGGCCAGAGACTTTCACTACCAGAACTGCAGCCCCTTCATAGCAGGTGACTCCAGTGGGAGCCCAGTATGACTCCCCACATCATCCACTCACACAGTCAGACCAGGTTTCCTCACCAGTTCAACCCTAGATGTCCCATGGTAGTGTCAGACATCTCGTTCCATAAAGACATCTATTCAGGATGCAGTGACACAGAAACAGCTCAACCTGGTTCCTCCAAGGAGGATCCCCAACAAAGGAACACCCCTTTGTGAGGGCTTTTCTCCCCTCACAATCTACCTGCTCACAGGTCACCTTCCTCCTGAGTCTCAGTGTCCCTTCACCAGCTGTGCCACCACTCTTTGTGCCCATTGTTATGTGAAGGTTGGCAGTTCACGGCCTCCTGGCTCTCTGGGTTCTCTTGCAGAGCTCAATCTGCATCTCACGCTGCAGCTTGCAGCTGGGCTGCCTGCACCAGGTCTGCTCCTTGACGAAGGGGCCTATGGATTTATTGGCAAGGAAGTGGCAATCTGTGAAGTAAACTTTTGGGATCAATATACAACAGGTGATCTCCGATACCAAATGCAAGACGTTAATAAATGGCCACAAAGGTGTTTAGGTTTCTAAGCACTTTGCTGCAGCTCATGCAAATCACATACATGAACAGCAACATGCACACCAATTGCACTGTGTCTAGGGCTATGAGACACAGGAGTGCAAAGTTACACATGAGCAATGTCTGGCTTGTCTGTCTTAATTATCTACAGATAATTAAGGCATTTCATATTTTTTTCTTTCAGATATATTCTATTTTTTACCTGGACTTTTTCTCTGTGGAAGTTGGGCTCTTTCAGCTTTGTTCTAACATTTTTTGAGGATACTTACCTGTATATATAAATGCTTCTTTCATATATTCATAGATTTATTAGTGCACAATCGCACATAAGAATTTTTAAAAGTACTGAAGGGGCAGTCTTGACTTCCTTGGAGTCAACAAAGCAAAAATTTTGAAACCTGTTTTAATTTGATCAATTATCATTGTAATCACTTCTCATATAAGTTCTTGAAGTCAAAGCACTTAAAAATTTACTGCTTATTAATTTTTTAAGTTCATAATTATAAGTATTTACAGTAATTTTGAATAGATATGTACAATGGGGAACCCAAGAAGAGATAAAGAAATCCTCCTATAGAAATGAACATTCAGGTGTTGCTAAAAATCTGTTTATGTCTTTCTTTTGTCAAAAAAAGTGGCATCACTAGAAGGCATTTTATTTCCTGTAGTGCACCTTTTCAACATTTCAACCTTTCCAGCAGATAAATCGGGTGTTCTGCGTCGTAGCTGCGGGATGTAAATGCCGCAGCGAGTCCTTCCTCTCGCTAGATGGCATCGTTGTCCTCGGAACAGGGTGCTCCTCCGCGGGCCGTATTTTTGGGTGAAAAGTTTCCAAAGAGCTCGTACAGTTGATGCGAATTAACTGTGCTTTGCTTGGGTCCGGCAGATGGCAGGTTAAACAGCTTCCTGCTGATTCAGTGTTAATTCCCGAGCCTATCTGGACTGCTCATTTTTGCTCCAGGCTTACTGTTTTATTTTCTGTCCACACACTGAACAATATTACAGAGATTGTGCAAACTCAGTTCTAAATTGGCTTGTCAGCACAAATAGAAAGGATGGTTCAAGAACTGAAATAAAAGTAATGTAGTCTCACATAGTTTGGGTTGTTTTCAAATCTTTAGCATATATGGACTCTGGAGAACTGGAATTATCTCAGAGGAATGACCTGAAATAACAAGCAATGTCTTTGCTGCAAGTGAGGAGAGACTGGGAGAAAGGAAAAAAAGAACAGAATGGGAGCCCCAAAAACTGCACTGGAGGAAAGGCTAAGCACAGATGAAAACACAGACTAACCAAAATATTCACTGAGATCACCTGCAAAGACCTTTTAGAACTCTTCCAAATTTAAGTGGTTCTCAGTGTTGTGATTCGTTGTGTGACCCAATGAAAAAACAAAGGAGAAATGTTTGTTGAAGAGTTGAGCTCAGTTTGGAGTCATCTGCAATTGTGCTTTCCTTTAAAGCAAAATATCAAAAGCATACATAGAATTTGTACTTCTTTCAAAATATTTTTGAAGCAATTATTTGTCGCATTTCCCATACTGTATTTTTACCTACATACAAGCTCACACATGAGACCATCCAAGAACAAGCCAGTTGTTGAGGTTCAATTCTTGTGCACATTCAATTTACTTCTATCTGTGTATGTATTTGGCCCCTTATGCAGGAAAATGAGGGGCTTAGGAGTTAAATATAATCAGGAATCATTGTTGAAAGAAAATAATGGGCATTCAATAGGATGTTAAAAATGGCAAAGTGAATTAATGGTGTGAAGAAAAAATGAAATTTTGTATTTTTTTCTGACATAGGGTAATTTGAGGGGATCACTGTCTGAATTTCTTGAGGTCTCAAAAGGATTTCTGCTTGTCCAAACTACTCTCTGCAGGGGGAGGACATTCTGATGTCAGCAAGTCCCTTTACAAGTGCTGTCTTTCAGCCACCTGGGGTGCACACATTGTGTTGGTGGCTTGACATTCAAATTCCAGGTTTGTTGTTTAAAACACCTACTGCACAGTCAGTTGTCGGGGCTTGCAGCCACTAAAAAGCTTAACAACAGGATTTGAGCCTTGACAGTAAAATCCAGTCCAATAATGGGATTGTTGTAAATTATTTAACATTCATGTGTTTAGAACTGTTTTTTGGTGGGTTTTTGTTTGTTTGTTTGTTTGTTTTTTGCTGTCTTTATTTAAATTATGATCTTTTAAGTAAAATAGCTTTTATTTTCAAATTTCTGAGCTGTGAGTGTAGGGACAGTCTAACAAAATTTATTTTGAGGCTAAAGGAGTCAAGGGATTAGAAGGATATGGTAAACTCCAAGTACTTCAAAAGCTGACTGGAAATATTATCAGATGCATTATAAATGGAGGAGCCCAAAATAAAACCAAGGGAATGTTCATATTCCCAAATACACATGGGGAGCAGAACCTCTGGTGTTACGGCTCTAGATACTGGTTTGTTGTTGCAGGAGGCCCCTTAAAGTGATGTTTATTAGCAGGAGGGGATTTGAAGAGAAAGGAGCAGCAAGGCTGTTTTCAAGTGGAGAAGGGAATGAAAGATTCTTGGGTTGGATGGAAATTTCTGAAGCTCTGTGAATGCTGAAGTAAAGGACAGGAGTTGCTGGAGTAATTCAGTAGAGTACCAGGAAGAAGTCTTACATGAAATGTTTAATCCCATATTTCTGACTAGTAAGGACCCAATTTAGAATGGATCTTCTCTCTCAGAGAAAGTTGATCCTATCTTTTCATGTTTTGCTTAAACAGGGGTGGAGGAATTCCTAGAAATGCAGAGGCATAGAAAATCCAGAGAAAACATGCTACACATTCTTGTGTGTGTGTGTGTGTGTGTGTCACCCTTCTGCCTGTTAAATGAGTACTTCGATTCCTAAGTGTACATCGCCCAGACAACACCTTTGGGGGACTCCTGGCACAGTGCAAACATTGATCAAACCAGAGCTTCCTTGGAAGATGGAGACAAGAGAATGAATACTCCCCACGACCTTTCCAGCTGCCCTCTGTACTCTCTCCCAAGCACTGCTCTTACACCAGCCTCCCTATTCTGGCTGCTCTGCAGCTCAGGCGCAAAACCATGCAATGTCTCTGTCCCCTCTCAGATGCAACAGCAATTAAAAACCACGGCAATGTAGAGAGAAAATGAAATTTATTGATTTGGACTATTCTTAAGAGCTACAGCTAGGCGGTGTGAAGACTACAGGGGAAAGAACCTTATTCCTAGGACTACATCAACTTTTGGGAACTTGAACTCTCATGAAAAACTACAACTTCTGGGGGGAACAGACTGTAGAGAACCTTATACCTAAGCTTAAGAGTGGGGGGCTTCACTAACACCTAAGGTGGAGGATGTCACAGTGCCCAGGCTGAGCACTGGTCATTGCATCCGCAGCAGGGACCTGCAAACGGAGAGCCGGGCTGGAGAGGCACTGCAAAGGGGAGAAGTACAGTCTCCTCCCCTTCCAAAGGCCCCATTTCCTCAGTCGCTTCTCTCCGGGCCTCTGCTGAGGGACGTAGCGCAGGCACAGCCGCATCAGGTCACGGTTGTCCTTCAGCAGCTGGAGCAGCTCCTTGCAGCAGCCGTCATCCTGGCAGCTTGTCTCTACAGGGTCCGAGGGGCTCTGGTGCTTCTCCTGGAGGGCACAACACAAGGAGCCTGGTGCGAGGGGCCGTCGGGGGCTGAGCCCTCTCGGGCTGGCTTCGGCCCCTAGAGGGAGACACTCGTGCCTGGCTGGGTTGTCCCGGGCGGAGGCTCTGCCCGGTGTCCCCAGGGGCTCAGCCCGAGCGCGATTCCCGCCTAGGGGCTGAGCCCCTCCCGCTGCCTCCGGGCCTTGGGCAAAGGGCTGCCCAAAGAGACCAGGAGCCCGGGGACCTGCCCGACTTTCTTCCGCGGGAGCTCCCGGGAGTCGCTCGACACCGACTTGGCCCTAGGCCTTGGACGGCTCCCGGCCCCGCCTCCCGGCGCCATCCCATCGGCCTGACTCCTCTCCCTCCCTGACCTCTGCGCAGCGTGTCCGGAGCTTTTTGCGCAGCCAGCAGATGGCTGGGATGGCCGCCGACAGCAGGTCCACGGCTACGCAACTCCAAGAAAACATCGCCATGTACCCCAAGGGGGTCGTCTCTGAGCCCACGTCCTGCTGCTCCGGCGCCTCGGCAAGCACAGCCGAGGTGCACGTGTCCGCGGCAGGACAGCTGGAAGTGTTCAGGGAACAGCCCAAGAGCACGAGCAGTGCAGCCGACAGTAGCCAAGGGAAGCTCTGGCCGGCCATGGTGCTGCTGCGCCCCAGCTCCGCACAGGCTCTGGCCTTGGTCTGTGAGCGCCGAGTTGTGCCCGGGTTCTGGGCACGGGCTGGCAGCGGTTGACAGCCACCACGCTGTCAACCGCAACCCAGGGGCTGCGATGTCACAGGAGCGCGGAATCCATCGCCTTCCAAGAGCCCTGGAGACCATGGCGGCCAGCCGGTGACCACTAGAGTGCGGTACTGAGCGCCAAGACCAGGCTTTCCTTTCCTGGGCACCTCCCGAGGTGGGGGGATTCCACCCCGGCCCCGGGCAGCCCATTCCAATATGAATCTCTCTTTTCAGGGAAAAACTTCTTCCTGACGTCCCACTCAAACGTCCCTTGGCACAGCTTAAACCTCTTCTTGGCGTCCGCTCTCTCTTGTCCCTGCCCACCTCTGAGAAGGCTGGTGCTGCCTTGTCCGTAAATTGCCTGTAGGCAGGAGCAGAGGCTGTGCCAAGGAGTGCTGCTCAACTTTTGGGCCGTTGCAAGGGGCTGCTTTCCTTATTCTTGGTATATTTGCATTAAAGAAGAAAGGAACCCTTCAGGAGAGAACTACCTCGTGTAACAGGCACTTGGTAAAAGAATAAGTGTCCGTAAAATAGACTGGGAAAAAGATTGAGGCTGGAAAATTGAAGCGGATTGGTAGCTGTGTGAAGTACAGGGTTCTGGAAGAGCTTTTCAGTCAGGAGCACCTTGAGTTTTAAGATGAAGTTGCAGCAGCACACAAAACGCAGTTCTGTGATGTGGCTGCTCTGGCAGCAGAGGAAGTCTTGTATTCAAGGAGTCTTCAAATACTGTAGCCATCTAAGCAGAGAATGGGACTCAAAAGGGACAGAATTTTTTTTCTGAAGGCTAGGACTGGATGCCCAGGGAACAAGAGCAGAGAGAGAACGAGCACAGGCAGGCAGCTGAGATGGGTCTGAGGAGTGAATCGAGAAAGTGTGTCAAGGAAGGCAACGCAGACTTGGAGCATATGCCGAAGCCTCTGTAGACCCTTGATAAGAATTCTTAACAGAGGAGAGCAACAAAAAAAGAGGTCTGGCTCCCAGAGATCTGGTGAGCTGAAGCGCACTCTGTGCGGGCCAAGAGGTAGGAACAGTGCACAGTCAAGGGTGGCCCTGCTTCAGTCTGCCCAGCAATGGCAGGGATGTGCCCCAGAGCTTGGTGCTAGCAGCTGCTGAAGCTGGAGCCACACACAATGTGAGCCTTGCAATGAAGGATGGAGCTTCTCAAGTCAAGTCAGGCTGTGCATGGTGTCTGTGCCTGGGGCTATCACTGGTGGGGGCCTCCTCAGCTATGGGACTCATCTCATATTTGAGGCACTGAGCCATTTGCAGACTGACCTGTGCAAGGTGGAGAGCAGGCTTTGGAGCACTCAGAAGGAGAAGGAGGAAATTGTCAGGATCTTCCCAGAGACTCTTCAGAGAAAAGTCATGTACTAGAAACAAGAAAGGAGTGCCCACAAGGGCAGCAGGATGAGGAGGACTTGACCCTTTCCCACTCTCATGCCCATTGTCTTATTTGAAGGGATTTGACACAAATACATGCTGAATGGAAGGGAAACAGAAGGAATTATAGGTCTAGGCTCAGTCTAGAAATTCTGAGTTCTCTGTGTTGACTTACATGGAAATATCAGCTGTGCCCTGGCAGGCAGGAGTGCCACCCCATGTCCTGAGGGGTGTCGGTATCAGGCCTAGAAACACTGAACTTACAAGGGAGGGGATTGTCCCTCTCTGCCCTTTACTTAAGTGGCCTCACCTTGGTTATTGTGTGCATTATTTGGCACTAAAACAAAAGGAAGATATAAAGTTGTTGGAGACCTCCCAGGGCAAGCCTATAAGGATGGTGAATGGCCTTGAGGGAATCCGTATGAGGAGCTGCTGAGCCATAAATTACCAAAATATCTCTTAGCTGAGGGTACTGGGTTTGGGGGTGTGACTGTGGTACCTGAGAAATCCTGTATTCATATGAGCCTGGGCACTTTATTGGAGAGGAAGATAACCTAGTCTGATGCTCAGGACCAGCAAGTAATCCCCGATGGATGTTTTTCCTAGACAATCATTGCAAGTCAATGAATCACCATCACTAGCAGTCTGTGATCTGTAATCTGGTATGTAGCAGAAGCCTTTTATTTTTTACTTGCATTTAGTAACAGATGCAGTGTGACATTTATCTTACCATCTAAAAAGGATAGGAGAAAGCAGATACCTGGCGAAGGACACAGGTTCTCCTTATTCTTATGTTCGTGAAGGACAGGTATCTTCCTTGACACCTACTCCCTACATGGGTGTTACCACTTTATGTACCAAAACTTAGGTGCTGGATGGGATGAGAGATCACTGAGGAAGAAGATTTGCAGGTGGCCAAGGCAGGGACCTGTGCCTGTGAGTGTCAGCAGGGTTCAGGACACACCAGGCAATGTGCCCATCAGGAGCAAGGCTTCACTGCAGCACAGCCACGGGCTGTGGCTGTGGTTGGCCCCAAGTATCTGCAAGGAAAATATATTGTAGAGTTGTTCCAAAAAATACCATGACTGCCTAGATGTTACTCGCTGTTGGTCTGGATGCCAGATTGCGATGTGGCTTTGTGGGACATGCAGATGGAGGTAGCCCAAAAGAAAGACCACCTTCAGAGAGAAAAACACATAAATTGTTTTCTGGAGGTTGGTAGAAAGTTGCATTACTGACATTGATGAAACCTGTGGTCTGACTAATAAGGAGAGGAAGAAGTGTGTAATATTCACTGCCAAATCATCCTTATTAACATAGTAAAGCACCACTTCTGATGTTGATTTTGGTAGTTCTGGTAGTGTGCCTCACTCTAGAAAGGAAATGCAGAAGGCTGAGGCAGTGTCTAGTTAAATACTTCATATGGAAGGAACAGAAAAAACCAAGATAACTCTAGGAGTAATGCTGTAGTACTAGCTGTTACACAGAGGGCAGTAATTTAGACCTATTAAGAATATTATTAGAATTATTTGGAAGAATAAGAATAGAATAGTTAAGATATTCACAGGAATTTGTCTGATTATATGAGGTCTTTTTACTTCAATCTGGATTGCTATTACACTAGAATGAGGGATGAAGAGAATAGTCTTTGCCTCTTCCTGCCTGTGGGATAAAGAGGCCAGATTCTTATAGATGCACATCTTGAGAGGCTGTAGGGTGTCAGTTTTCTCAAGCAGCCTGTAGGTAACCACCAT
The DNA here is from genome assembly GCA_013396955.1 of Regulus satrapa. Classification (NCBI taxonomy): domain Eukaryota; kingdom Metazoa; phylum Chordata; class Aves; order Passeriformes; family Regulidae; genus Regulus; species Regulus satrapa. The sequence goes on along the minus strand of VWZN01021664.1, from coordinate 88,665 downwards.
ACCCTGAGCAACCAGTGAATCAGAATTCCCAACTAACTGAGGGTAGAATTTGAGGAACAAGTCGGCCAGGACGCATTTTAGAGATTTTCACAGATCTGGTAATGTTGCACAATTTACACTCATTTACGAAGAAAGTCTCTCCTTTCTTCCCCCCACACCCCTTTCTGCTTCCACCCAGGAGCTCTAATCCTGCTGTGGTTAACAGCTTTTCTTGGGGAAAACCCCTTGTGATAAAACTGCAGCTCTTCACACGTCTGAATTCCTGGTGAACCAAATGGGATTTATTTCTCCAGATTTCAGGGTCAAATGAAGAGCCATAGTCAATCCTACCAATGGAGCAGAGGTTTTGCAAACCTTGGGAGCAGTTAAATTGAACTGCCAGGAGGGTGGTCTGGCTGGATATAACCTGGCAATCCATAGATTTTGGCTTTTTATGGGAGATTCTTATAATTTCTGATCTGTGCTTTGTTCAGGTCTCACAGGGTGTGTGATAGAGGCAGCAGTAATCCAGCATTTTATACTGACAGTAATGTGTCTGTGATGGAAAAATGAACTGTGACCCCTGAGGAAAAGGATTATCCTATAATCCTGCTAAAGGCATTGGAGGGCCTCTGTTAAACCAGCTTTGCTCCTTGGCAGAGCTGACTTTTCTGGAGGGTCTGCAGGATGCCTGCCCAGCATCTCTCCCATGGCACAGCAGTGCCTGAGGCTGGGTACAGATACTGCTGTGAGAACAGAGACCACACTGCTGAGATTCTCACCACATTGGCTGATTCTCCTTTTTAGTGGTTATAAAATCACAGTTCCAACCGTGATGTGTAATCTCAGATGTGGGCAGGATTTATGAGGGAAACAATTGGATTTTGGCTGCCTTGCTGCATAATAGCTTATATTGTGAGTGAGAAAGTTGCATCAGAAACCAATAGCTGGATGGCTTACCACTGGAAAATGTAAACTAGTACTGTTGATATAAGAAGGACATCACCAAGAAGTCATGACTTCTATACACCGTAGAAGTAGATCTGAATTATTAACTCTGTTGACAGTTGAAATACCAAATTCTGATAATATCTCCCCACCACAAAAGGGAGAAAATAACTATTAGATTCTTTTGTATCATTTCTTCTGATGTTCTCAGCTGTGTGATGTGATGTCTTCTGTTTCCTTTCTATACTGAGACATCAAAACTTGGGTAGATTAAAATATTAATCATACCCAATTTTAATTCTAGCTAGTTTTGACCCAATCTAGAATACTTCTGCATTTTTTGACTTGGACAAGAATGAACTTTAGATCCAGCCTGTCCAGCCACAAGCATGCAAATTACTCACACAAGGGTGAGATCCTAAGAGTAAGAGCATGCCAAGAAGGCTTTTCCCTCACAAAGTATCTTGAATTTTTCACTTAAATTCTCTGCATGCTAAATACTGGCCCTTCCCTCCTATTATTTGTTCCATGTGCTGTAAATAAGATGATTTTCAGTGAAGAACCTGTGAAAGGCTAAGTACGAGGAGAGACCTTTAATCGCCTTCACAGGATCCTCAGGTAGCAGTTTGGTGCCACCTCTTGGAGACACTTGTTTTCCACTTCCTCATTTTCTGGGCTTTCAGCCTGTTCCACATTCATTTGTACCAGAGAGGATGAAAAACTGGAGTGCCACATTTAAGGATAATTAAATAGACCCCTCATCTAACTCGTGGACTCCCCTAGAAAATGAAAAATGAAAGTTGTGTTAAATTTATAAGTTTTTCACTCTAACAAAGCCTAATAGATTTTAAATTCTGACCTAGTAATTATTTGGAAATTTCTGTCTTAAGATAGGAAAGTCATGACAGGTGTTTCCCAGCTAGTTATTCTGCAGATAACTTTTTTTTTTTTTTTGGGGGGGGGGGTAGGCTTTTTTGTGGGTTTGGTTTTTTTTTGGGTTTTTTTTGATTTGTTTCCCCCAGAGAGCAGTAACTGTAATGTATGGTAGATTTCAGTGCACACTCTTCCCTTCATGATGAATTATTTATATAGCCTTCTGACTTTATAAGGCGCATCTCTGTGTCAAGCAATGTAATACAGCTCTACATCATGCCATGGGACAAAATCATTGTACTGCCTTGAAAGCCAAAGGGAACATTGGGTTGGTAGGACATTCTAATCTCTAAACTACAACGGCAGTAGGACAAAGGAATCTGCATTCCTGCTGCAATAGCAGTGGGGGTTTTAATCATTGTAGTGACAAGAGTAATACAGGCTTTAGATTAAACAGTAAGGGGAGAAAATGCCTAATAAGAAGAAAAATTGATCCCGAGCCATGGGGCAGCCTGCTATAGTGAGGAATTAAACAGGTTAGATGAAATGTCAGGTATAATCATGCACTGAGTATGATGCAATCCAGGGTGGTGACCCAAGCTCATTCTCTCTTCATGGTCTTATTATCCAGGGTCCTGTTATGGACCAGTGCTTTTACCACACAGACTGATTTCTTAATTTTTTGCAAGGTTGTATCATTACCATCTGTTATTTTGTACTTTGCATTTGGATATAGAAAAATGTCATGAGCAAGGAAAATGTGTTCTGCAAAATGTGTGTGCATTGTCTTCTGTGGAAAATCTTCTCAACCTTCATAGTGAGATACGAGTTGCCCAAAAGTGTGACAGGTACCACATCACCCTTTGCCTTGGTGACCTGAAGGGATGGATCATCTGGGAAAGGTCCAGAGGCAGCATTTGAGATAGTCTTTTAACTGGACATTAATAAATATTAAGGTAGATCCTGGACATCTACTAAATTTACCATGCTGAGTATTTTTTTGCTGCAAATGCAAAATGTTTTGCTGGACATGCACAATAACAAAATCTTGATGAAAATGGTGAGTGTCACAGCATGAAAGAACATCTGGAAGGGTGGAAGATGAGACAATCTTGCCTGAGGAGAGGTAGCAGCAGGTTGTTTCAGTGGTGTAGAATGTGTAGGTGAATGCTAGAAAAGGATTTCCACAGTCTTTGAGAAGAGAAAATGATCAAAGGAACCTAAAATTACTGACTTCAGTTCTGGTTCTACACAAAGAAATTTTCTGGTTACCGTTTTTATTCTGCACTGCTCTACCTTTACCTAATATTTGAATCTTTGCTTAGAGTATATAAACTAAATCTTTACTGGATGCATGAACCTGGACTTCAGCAGCATGTCACGTTTAATGGGATCACTGGCTGCAAATCCAGCTTCAGCAACTTGTCACAAGTCACAGGATTTCTGCCTCACCACAGGAATTGGTAGAAAACAAAAGGGAGGTGGAAATTAAGAAAACAGCTCATCCTGCAGATAGGCTGTTTAAAAAATAACCACGGTGCCACAGACGGAAGCACGCCTCTGCTGGGGCTCCAGAGGTTTACATCTCCAGCTAGTAGGAACTTGCCAGCTTGAGTGGAATTACCTTGATATTAAGGTAAAGGATGTTCCTCCCAAATTAACTGATGGAAGGAAAAACAACCTCCTGCCCCACACATGCTATTTCATACAGCATTTTTCCACACTTGTGCTATGTTTTTGCCAGTTGAAACATATCCTTGGGGCTGCTGGACTAAGAAAGTTTGTTCTTTTATATACCCAAAGAAGAGTTGCATCTTGGTGGTAAAAATACAGACTTCTCTACACTGCCCTATTATTGCTGGGGTTTTTATCCATTTTCTGGACATGTTTTAATTTCTCTAATGCATTACTCTTTCTTATATGCAGTGTTTCCGTCTGATGGGTCAATACTAATCACAACAGTGACTTCAGTGATGTGGATGTTTGCCCACAAGAATTACAGTCCTAAATTAATTTAACAGTGGTCACTGAAATTGCTTGCTTGAAAAATATAAACTGCTGAAACAAGAAGTGGTGACAGGAAAACCTGACAGATGTGCTTTCTCTGAAGAAATGTTCTTAAAATATCTGAAAACATTCAAATAATCTCAAGAAAAAAAGTACTGCAAGGCTTCTACAGATGCTTACTTGCTCTTATGGTAAACTTGTTAATCTTAAAACCTGTGAAAAATATGCATATTTGCTGTGTTCAGCATAATTTCTTATTTCTGTGTGTGAGAAGAAAGGCAGAGGATTAAATAACTTTGCTGGAGGCAATTAAAACAGGGAAGAAACTACCACAAACCCCAAATAAGGAGAAAAATCCCTAAAGTTTCACTGAAGCCAGGCAGAGGGTTGGAGAAAGAAATCACTATTAAGCATGAAATCTGCTTTTGTCCCTGTAGGGTACAGTGACACCAGCTTCACGATGCAGAGTAGTGCACTCCTTGGGATACTGTGTGGTTTTTGCCTTGGTGAATGCTGAGACACGATGGGTGCCTTTCCTGTGCTAGCCTTAGTTCTCCCTCTAACTTCCAGCCAGTATATTTTCTCACTTAGGATAACAGACAGCTGACAAGAAGGCTGTCCTCTAGATGGTCCCCGCCAGGAGGTATTCACAGCAGGTGGGAGATAACAGCAGTGAGCTGGCTGGGGGCAGAGTATTGCTCAGGAGTAGACAAAGCTCTTGTTTCACCACAATTCTGAGTTGCCTCTGCTCTGCCTCGCCTTGCCCTGAATTCTTTAGCAACCTTTGGGATAGCCATTTGTTTGTCTTGAGAAACATGGGGGATTATTCTTTAAATTCTTTTGGTCACTCTGATGCCTTGTAATTTCCCAGAAAGTGCTTTTATAGGTTTACTTGAATTTTGACGATGCTTGACTGTAATAAATTATTGGATTGGTAGTTAAATTAGAAACAAGCATAAGTTTTTAAAAAAAGGAAAAAAAAGGGGGGAAAAAAAGGAAGAAAAAAAAAACACCCAACCCTTGTAAGCTTTTATTAAATACTTATTGTCTGCATCCAGTGTTCCCACATTGAGTGTAACCAAGCTGGCAGGAAATCTGCTGGCAAGGTCACTCCAGTGGTGGCTGGGAAATAAATCCAGTGCCTGAAGGAGGAGAGAGGCAGAGCCCTGTACACAGCAGAGGGACAAACTTCATACATTTTCTGTAAAGGGATGCCCTTTTGTGGGTTCTTTCTATTGAATGCCCCCAAAAAAAAAAAAGTGGTGGCCACACTGACTGGCATTTTCAGGAGAGCAGAGGATTGTTTACTTGCACCACTACACAGTGCTGCAGCCAGTAACAAATAGACAACTTCTTTGATTTCTTGCTGTCCTGTGTATTTGTTCTGCCTCATCCAACAGCTCCAGCATTATTTGAAAGGATGCTACTAACCCTGAATAATTCAGTCATAGTGGCCCTAATATTTTTGCACTCATCTTTGCAGCAGTGCTGTGAGATACTGAAGAACCAGCTCTGTAAAAGACTATCATCCCCTTTTTGTGTGTGTCTTTTCTCATTCAACTCTGAAAGTCTGCCCTTGTGTTTCCTTTTTTCCAACTTTGAACTCTGCTATGCATCCAAAGGGCAAACCAAAATCCAAAGCTTTTAAATAAACTTCGAGAATGTCTTTGATTTCTGTGAGAATGTCCCTGCTTTTTGGGAAGAGTCTGCTTATCTAGTTTAGTTTTTAATTAATTTTAATTAATTTCTGCACTGTGGTGGTTTTCCTAACTGTTACCCTTTCAAGCTAAACTTGGATTTTTCTCATCAATGCACTTTGTTTCTGTCTTAGGCCAGTGCAAGTCATACATTTGGAGACTGATCCTCTAATTTTCTGAACTCTAGAGGACTTTCTCATAGATGTAGTAATCCAGCCCGCTTGAATGAGCCACAAAAAATAAACACAGTAGAATGGCCAGATACATTGCTTACTTGTGTACATGGAGCAGAAGTATTCTTTTCAAGGGATTCCACATTTCCAGTCCTGTCTCCTGTGTACAAGCAGCATGGGATCCTGTGGATGGGCCAGCACCCTGTTCCCTCTCCTAGGCAATGCAAAGCAGAGCTGCTTCTGTAGGCTTGAAAGATTAGATGCAATTTCCATATTACAAGTGAGAAAATGCAAACATGTATTAAAGGATTCAGTGTGAGGGCTTCATAATAGAAGTTCTTGGTGGTTTGTCTTCTTAAATGCCTTTTAGATAAAGGGTAAGGGCTAAAAATTAATGTGACCTTTTCCTTCTCCCATCTAGATGTAGATCTGGGCCTATTTAGGGAGTGTGCATGTGCTTGGAATGAAAGCAGCTTAATTCTGGAAGAGCATGTTAAAATTGTGGTGCTAGAGACAGTTTAGGAGATCTTAAACTCATGCTTGAATCAAATCTGCACTTTCTCAGGTTCCACAAAAGTCACAGCTTGACAGTGAAATGCTACAGCTTATGTAAATATGGAAAGTCTCATTGGCAGGTGCTACAGCTCACAAGTGGATGTAGATAACCTCTACTGTTGTACAGCCTTTGTGAGTCAAGGACTGGAATCTTTAGAATTCCAAGACCCAAATCTTTAGAATTTCATGCAGTTATATCAGAGCTTTTTTATCAGAACTTGCATTTTTATGGGGTAAATCATAGATTTCCTTGCCCTCAGCTCATTTGCTAGACCACAGGATCAGAAGTACTTGCTCACAAAAGAGGTTGCTCATACTGGTACTCTAAGCACCTCACAGTCTCTATGCAGATATGCCAAAGTGTGGGTCTGCAACTGCATAGTAATGGCTAATAGTAGTAGTGTGAGGAAAGCCTCATGGGTAGTTAGTATGATATGGGATATAGTCCACCACTGTGATTGCCTTGGAGCTTTCCTCTGACATCCACAGCAGTGTGGTACCCTGTCCTTTTCCCGCCCCACCAGACTGAAGAATTAAAGTCAATCTGGTTTCTTTCTGAAGCAGCACGTGCCTGGGGCTGAACCCAGACCTCCAATTTGCTGATAATATGCACATGCATGCTTTGCTTTTGTTGTGCTCCAATCAGATTGGCAGCATCTCCTCAATTAGAAGTGATCAGCAGCAGCAGCAGGCATGGGTAAGGAGGTTACATCTAGATGGCAGTGTTACTTCAGGAGAGCAATAAAAGCCATCCCAGTTCTGCATGGACTGAGCCTGATTGACCTTAATTAGCAGGAGGAGAACACGCCAAGAACTTATCTTGTACAACCCGTTAGTAAGCTTCAAGGTTTCTTGAACCTTAGAACAGTCATTTTATGTCTTTACAAACCTGTTCCACCTGTCTGCAGCTTGTCAATATTTATCCTGTGGCTTATTAAATTCCCAGCCCTCATAAAAGGCATTGATTTGTTTTGCTTAACCATTTCTCTGACTCTTTGGCTCCTAATGTAAATCACGATATGCTATTAAATTACACCAGAGTAGACTTATATAGTATTTTCATGCTAATATCTTATCATTTTGGATGTGGCAAACATCACTAAATACTTCCATTAAATTTTTACTCCCCTCTAAAATCTGTGAACCAGTGATAAGTATTTCTTATTCTTAGAGCATATGAATCCCTGCTAAATATTGTCTGCATTCTGGTATATATTTTTTAAAGAGCAAGTCTCATATTAGTATCTGAAAAGGCCCCTGTGGTCACATCTGTGCCATGCCATTGCTATTCTTCTCAAGCAGTGCAGAGCCCTTTGAGGTGTCTTACCTCAAAGGTAAGACACCTCAAAGGTGTCTTACTGTCCTTCAAAAGTGTCCTTACTGTCTTTCATCATTGTCTTATGTTATTCTAAACCTCTGCAGGCTTGATGTGTGAATATGTGGATCTGCCTTTGGGTTTTGAAACCAAAAATATGCCGACTCATGCTTTTAGGATGTGTGTTTTTGCTTTATTTTTGGTCCTATATTTCTCCTAAAGCCAGATACATCCGATCTTTGTTGTCTGACTGTTGTTGTTACACAACTATCTACTCCATGTCTTCCTTCAGGTGATGAGACAAGACAAGCAGATCTTCACAACAAACCATGAAATCCATTTTTGCAGTGCTTAGCCTTAGCATGAAATTCCCAAAAAAGGTCAAATGAAGATACGTGTCTGGCAGAGTAAAAGTTATGATTACACAGGTGGTTGTTCAGATTTGCAAAGATCAGGTAGAGCAGGTTCAGAGACCGTGTGTATGTGCTGTGAGGTGCATGTATAATGCAAGGTTGTCCTTGGCTAGAGCAAGTGTTTTAATTCTCTGTTATACTTCCCTAGAAGAGGTGCTCCTTACACAGGATTTTTAAAAGCAGTGCTTGCTGTGCTGTCCCTTCTTGTCTGTGCAGTCAGGAGTTTTCCTCAAACTTGTTATAGCTCACATTTTGTCACTTTTTGTCCAAATTCCACCACACCTCCCCTCCCCCCAGCTTATTCTGCCCAAACAGGATTGTTCTGATTAATCATTATTTACTGAGTTTCATCTTTTTTCTTGGTTGTTTTTACTTCCCTCTGGAAAAATAGGCTTCAGGCTCCTTTTATCTCAGTCAAAAGTTTATCCATATCTACCCCACTGCCAGTGTTTCAAAATCAGAAGTCTTCCTCAATTGCCTTTCTAAAGAGAAAAAGTCAAACCCTAAGCAAACTACTTTTATTAATGTCAGTTTTATGTAATCAGTATTAACTACAAAAATACATAAAGATATTAATGGAGATACAGCAAAAGCTTGTGTTTCACTTAACTGTTTGGCATTTTCTGAAACAACAAAGTTATTTACCAGATGCTCTATCTTTATAAGTGTGCATGAATGTCTGTGGTTTTCCTATGTCCTGTGTCAAATTATAATATGTATTGATGTGTATATTATCTCTGAGTGAAGATAAAACTCTGTTGATCAGCAGTGCTTTTCTTTTCAAGTCTTGCTAAGATCAGGAAATTAAGAGTGACTCCAATGTAAATAGCACTGAGAGTCAGCAGAGCTGTGTTCCCATGGGCCTCATTAGCTTCTTTAGTGTGAGGACACAACTCTTTCCTCCTGATCCTTAAAGTTAAAAATGTCATACCCCCAGTATGACAACAAAAGAGTTGGGGGTTTTACATTAACACTTTCTTCTTTCACTGACCCTAAGTATTATAATGAAATTAAAACTTGCAAATGGAAACTTATATAATTAAAATAATAACTAATATTCAGCAAATTCAATTTTTAAAGCACTTACTAGAGTTTGAAATTTTATTTTAAGGTTTCATTTCTTTTTCAAAGCATCTGTTCTGAAATGATTTTGAATAGACCCAGGAAAGCTTCTCCAATGTTTTAGGGTTTATTTCCCCCACTGGTACTGCAGTTTGCTAGTAGTACCTGCCAACAATCAGTACGAAATTTCTGAAAACAAACGGGAAAAATAACATTCTGAAAACAAACTAAAAAAAATGCATGTTGAAATTGCAAATGGATTCTGAGTTCACCACAAGTGCTGCTCCTATCCTGTGTCCTACGGTGGAAAATATGGATTGCTTGTTTCACAGAGTTTGGAATAAGTATTTTACTGGCTATAATAATAGGCCACAGTCATAGAAGACTTTTCTAAATATGTCTTTTCCAGTACTCAATCACAAGCTTTATGCAAACCAGGAACTCTCTCTGTCTATGGATTTCCTGTGACTTAGGCATTTGCCTTTGGGGGTTCCTGGAGTGGATCTCCGGGCTGTAAACATGATTCCGTGTTGCCTGCATAGCCCCAGGCATGCAGAAGAGCTCAGTCTAGTGTGAGACCTACAATGTTGTGGAATTCCCCAGGCAAAAGTCTATCTTTTTTTTAAATATATGCATGCACATTGACATGTTTCTTGTTATTTATACATAGGCGTACATGTATATGGCTGTAGCGGTTTGAGTCTGTAATTTGGTATAACTTTTATCTTATGCAGAGGTTGCACTTGCCAGAACTACTTTCTTATCCTTTGCTGTGAGATAGGACCAGGAGAAAAAGCAAAACAGGCTTAAAACTTTAAAAGAACCAAGAAAACGTTTATTGACAAATTAAACTGGTTTGTAGAAATCAGAATGAAACCTGTAAATCACTTCTCTTCCCCATTAACACTCTTTCTTTTCTCACCAACACAACAATGTAGAGGACAAAACTCAAAGATATCTCACTCTTAAAACAATCTTTCAATCTACTCAAGAGGAGGAGCTTCTATAGCAAAACCATGAAGACTTCCCTAGAGAGACTTGGTTTCTAGTCTTTCT
>VWZN01021664.1:19484-77901 GCA_013396955.1 Regulus satrapa | reverse complement strand
GCCATGCGGCGGGGGCCGGCCTGGCCCGGGTGCGGCGGAGCTGTTACCTCAATCTTCGCTGGAACAAAAAGAGAGCCTCTTTTCCGGGTTCTCGATTTTTAAAATGTGTATGCACAGAGGCGAACACTTTTCTGATTGGTCAATTACTTCTGTGGGCTAGGTGCTAACTGAAACCAGCACAATGGCACATAGCACTGCTGTGGTATGAATGATATATTTATTTATTTATTTATTTATTTATTTATTTATTTATTTTCAGATATAATTTAATGTATTAATATACTGATTACTTTAAAAGTTTTGTTGCTTTATTACTATATTAATATTTCTATATTGTGTGTGCTTTTATATATAACAAACTAATGCTAATTTCTTCCACAACTGAGAGCTTTTTCAGTGTTTAGGCTGAGTTTCTGTCAAAGATTGGGGGCACTGGGGGCTGGGAAGATAAGGAGATGCTAATCTAGGGTTTGGGATTTTTTTCTTTTTTCACTTCAGGGGGTGGGTGAGCACTGCTGATTCATGCTGCTGTATACAATCAAAAAGCTTTTCAAGATCAAGTCTTCAGTCAAATTAGGTTTCTGTGTTTTCACCTGTAGCAAGAGAGTGAGATACTAATTCTCAATATAAAATAATCAAGAGGCTGTGGTCTAACAAAGAAGGTTAATTGAATTTTAATGACAAAATGAAAAAAATCATCCAGTACTTCCCAATTAAAGCAACAGATACCTTTTCATCTGACTCAGCAGATAACACAAAAAATAACATGAATTTCTACATTAGGTTTTACTTTGTCCTGTTGGCATACCCCAGGCTTGCTTTGTGGCTGGAACTGACCTGGCTGCTGCTTCTCTTATGTGTGAGGTGTCAAGGAAAAGGTTGACAGTCATCACTATCTGCAAGGCAATATCATTTGAACCAATTCAACAGTCACCCGTTGTTTATACCCCACAGCAATGATCTTCAAGAAGTCTGGAGTGCTAACCTTCTTGCTTCTTGAGAGGATTGCTGCTCTTCTCCCAGTGCCTGTAAATACATGAGCAGAAAACCACCTCCCATATTTTAGCATATCCTAAAAAGTGAGCAGGGGGTTGAGGGGAAGTGTGATATTCAAAACACTGGTTCAAATGAGAGCATGTGAACAGAGACAAACCCAGTATGGTTCAAACACAGCTTAGCTCTTCATTAGTTGCCTGTGGATGGTGTTGAGAAAACAAATCCTTATTTTGCCCAGAGGCTGGAAAAGTTTTCTAACTCTTTTACTATTGTATTGTGGATGTTCACTTTGATTTGTGCTCCCATTGAGCAATTTACCTCTGCTAATGGCCTAATGAGATGAAAAGGATTTATCAAAGCATGATTCATGATGCTGGGTAAGAGACTCCATTCAGTACCGCCAGCTGTGTCTATATCTTTCTTGGTGTTGCTAACTGAGGATGTCTCTGGAGACAGTGGCAGACAATCCAGTAGTAATTTCTGTGACTACGGATCGTATGTTAGCCTACAGGACTGTAAGCATCCAAAGTCTGCATGTTTTCTTTTCTTCTGAAACACACATAAAGGCCGAGGTCTCTGACGTCTCTTTGGTAACAGGGACTTTTTACTATGCTCAATTTGGGTAAGGGAGCAGTTCACCAATTAAAATATTTTAGTGGCCACCTTTAGTCCAGTGCTCCATACTAAGTATCCTTCCTGCTCCGTGTGTACATGCTGTTCTAGGTTTGCCTTCCTTTGAGAGACCTTTTAGAGTGCATTTGTTTGACAGCACATTGTATGTGATTTGCAGTTTCCTCAGCCATATTCATTCATCTTGTTTATAGCCTTTTTATTAAGGGTCATTTACCAAACAGATAAAAATTAATTTAGACTTGTTAAACTGTAGAGAACTGCAAGGATGAGACTTTTACCTGAACTCTGAAGAAAGGAAAAGTCATCAGCAATGCATATTTGAAGGTGTTTTAGCAGTCCTAGGATTAGCTCCTTTTTTTTTTTTTTTTTGTAGGGAATGGTGATTTTTTTTTTTTTTTAATCCAATGGCCCAGTCCTACCAGGACAACTGGCATATGTTGTGTCCCATCCTTCTAATGACATTAAATTTATGGGTAATACCTCTCCCAGCCTGCCCCACTGTCCCTGAGTTTTGTGTCTATCTAGAAGCACAGATTTTGCTTAAGTCCAGCTCACAGCTATGTGGGTTTTTCTGGCAGGACAGCAGCTGTATTGTTGGCCACATATCATGTTCTATTTATCGTCAAAGTGAAGGACATGGGCACAGCTTAAGCTTTATTCTTGTTATCACATAAGACCTAAATTCTTGTGAGAATCACCATGTTGACAGCATCTGAGGTGCTTCTTAGCCATGTGGTGCTGCAGTACCATTTGATAACAGAATAACAAGCTGAAGATGATCTCCTTAATAGACAGTCTCAGCAGAGATAAATCCCAGCCCATTCTGCTGTACTACAGCTTTGGAGAACTCCCTGCTGAAGATGTTCAGCTCAAAGTGTCTGCCTTGATTGAGGTAGAAATGGTCTGTGATTAGTCTCCACTAAATTGTTCCAGAGAGCTATTTTGTTTTGAGAAACATGTATCTTTTTTAATGTAATACCATTGGAAAGATATTCTAAAATTCTATATGGGAACAGCCTGGTTTTGCAGGAATTTGAAAGCTGAATCACCACTTGAGTTGCACAAGCAGCTCTGAGGGAGGTTTGTAAGACCCCGAGCAATATACATTCTCGATGTACAAACAGGAAATCATAGAATGGCCTGGGAGGGACCTTAGAGATCACCTGTTTCCAACCACTGTGCCATGGGCAGAGACACCTCTCACTAGACCAGGTTGTTTAACTCTGAGTTAGACAACCTTCTGGATGCAACTGCTCAACCCCTTTCTTCTCCTCTAACAGTCCACTCCTCAAATCCATCTCTGTCCAGTTTGCAGAGAAGGATGCCGAGGATGACCATGTCAAAGGCATTACAGAAATCCAGATAAATGACATCTGTTGCTCTTTCCTTGTCCACTGGTGTAGATACACCATCATAGATGGCTACTGGGTTGGTCACACAGATTTTGCTCTTAGTGAAGCGGTGATGGTTGTCTTGAATTATGCTGCCATTCTGCATGTGCTTTAGTATAGCTTCTAGGGGATCTGTTCCATGACCTTCTCAGGCACAGAGGTAAGTCTGACAGGTCAGTGGTTCCCAGGAGCCTTCTTTATACACTTTTTAAAGATGGGTACAGTGTTTCCCCTTTTCTAGTCATGGATACAATGTTTTCCCCTTTCCAGTCACCTGGGACTTCACCTGTCTGCCAGGACTTTCCAGATGCCATGGAGAGCTGTTTGGCAACTACATCAGCTAATTCCCTCAGGACTCTGGGATATATCTCATCAGGTGCCATAGACTTAGGTATTCAGGTTCCTCAGGTGGCTATGAACCTGGTCTTTAGTTACAGTGGGAAACACTTTGTCCCCAAATCCCATCCTTCTGTCTGTCCTATTGAGAGGTATGGGAAGAGAGGTTGCCATTGAAGACTAAGGCAAAAAAATTGTTTAGTATCTCTGCCTTCTCCTCATCTGTTGTTACCAGTTTCTCAGCATTGCTTATCTGGGAGATACATAATATAGGGAGAAAAAATTCAAGCACTGGGGAATGTTAGATAACACCCTAGTTGATCTATTTGTTTCTTCCAAGTGTTGTTGAGAGCTTTCTTAATTTTAAACAGCAGTCTTGAAAATTTTGAATATTAAGGGTATTTTCATTAGGATGTGATGATATATGTAATAAAAGTATAGACAGTATCTGTCATAATATTTGAACATGTATAGGTACCAGTAATTGCTAAATGATATATGACAAGATATGTCATTAAGCCATCAGAATTCAAAAAGATGTATGTTTTAAAAAAAAGTTTAAGTACATTTTTTTTCTAAACAATGTTTTTAATGTAAAGAACACTCAACAGACTTAATTTTTTTTTTTTTTTAAAAACAGCTTGCACCTCATACCAGTAATTCAAGGATGGAGGTACCACTAGTAAATTAGGTGTTGTTGGATCCAGGCACCTGAAAATGTCTCTTTGTTCAGTTTTAGGAAGGGTAGAAGGAGACTCATCTGTTTGTGACAGCTGTGTATATTTGATCTAATCTGGCTTGTAGGAAAAGGGAAAGAAATATTTAGGGTATTCAAGAGCCAAGTATTTCTTTGCCTGGAAAAACCAAATGAGGTATCCATGTAAACAGAACAGCTTTCTTCCTCAGTATAAACCTGCAGAGCAAGCCAACATAACCTTCTTCATGTCTGGGTGTACTGGTGGTTGATGGTGTTTTTCTTGTTTCTGTAGCAGTTGGAAATAGCTCTCTCTGTGAAACACCTGAGCAGCAGGTACCTCTTGTTTACTTGAAAACAGTAAGTTATGTCCTCAAATAAGGGTTTTTAGAAAAGGTAATCATGTTCCATAGAAGAGAAAAATGTCCTTAATCTCTCATTCCTCTTGACCAGTTAATCCACAGAATTACAAAGAGATTCATCAGGCATGAAAGTGTGAAGGGCAACATAGGTGCCAGACAGTAAGAGGGCAGATAAAATTAATAAAAATAGGGATATAAAAAGAAGAAGGCTTCTGGTGAGCCATAAATGAACCTGAAAAGGCAAGTGAGATTAATTTATTTGTGGCCTGGAGTTTCTTTTTTATGTTTTTTTTTGTGCTTTTCTCCTTTCCTGTACATCTCCCAGGAAGTGAACATTTTTCTGTGCCAAAATGTTTGGACCCTTTTTGACTGAGCATCAGATTAACCCACTGCTGTCACCCACCCTCATTTACTCTTCAGCAAATCTCCACTGTCTATCAAAATACTCTTTTATTTGGTTTCTTCTTTAGCTCTATAAGTATTATAAGGTTTTTTATCAATATTCATGACACAGCTTTCAAAAGATCTAAGAAAAATAAGGGAAATGGGTATGGAAAGCTAACGGTATTTTACAATAGAAGAAGACTTAGAGTCATACTTTCTTGCCTTGAGTAATGGAATAATTTTATTTTCTCGGAAGAAGAACAATGGGAAGAGTAGTTATTTATTATGATTTGTTTATTAATAAACAGTAATAAAATAAGTGCTTGTTTATGCTATAATGATGAGGCAGCTGATACTTCACCCTTGGAGTATTTATTTTTGCTACTTCTTTTTCTTTTCTCTGCTGTCTTGGGACTTGTGATCCAAATACGTCCAAACAGGAATTTTGGCTTTGCAATACCTGGCAGTCTTTGTAAAACAAAAGCTGCTTGTACTGGGAGGCAGCTCCAGCCAGATGGACAGAGGTTCCTGTTAAGGGAGTTCATCCACTGGGTGGGATTTTTATTTTATTTTCAAGTGATATTGCATTGATGATAGGCGACACAACAGTGGCTTCATTCCAAACATTCTGCTGGAGGAAGCATTTCTTGTGGGGATAAAAGGTTAATGTCTTCCCTCTCTCTTGTCAGTATGTTGTTGACTCCTTTCATTGTGGTGGATGGTAACAAAAACCAAAAACATCACCTCTAGCAATCTGCTCCCAATGTGCCATGTTTAAGTGTTATTTGAGTCCAAGGACTAAGTAAGAAGAGCCATTCAGGTCTGTTGTAACTCTGTCAAAACACAGCATTTCTGTCCTAAAGGGAGCAGAACATGGTTATTGACTGATTTGTAGTACTTTGTAGAAGGGGGAGAATATGGTTGGAAGTCATAATACAAACTAAATAATTTGGGGTTTTTTGAAGCTATGACTGAGAAATTTAAGTATAGAGGATGGTTCATTACAGCGGGTGTTTAAGTCATCAAAGGAGGCAGAAGCAGTGTGAGGAAAGAATATTAATTATGAAGAACACTGAGGGTTACTATTTAATTTGTTTCATTTCAATGTAACCATAGGAGACATTTCTGTTCCCAGTTACAGAAGAAAGGGCAGATCTCTACTGTTGCAAAGGGAGAGCTCATCATTAATTCAGATACACTCATTGTACCACACTCAACTGCCTGCTTTCCCTCTAATGGCAGGTCTAAAATAGATTAATCTCA
The DNA here is from genome assembly GCA_013396955.1 of Regulus satrapa. Lineage (NCBI taxonomy): Eukaryota > Metazoa > Chordata > Aves > Passeriformes > Regulidae > Regulus > Regulus satrapa. Next base: position 71,842 of record VWZN01021664.1, on the reverse strand, counting down.
GGATTCTGCAGCACCCTTTTGTAATAATGCCACCAAACCCACAATATGTAACCTTTACTTATCACTTGCAACTAGGGCAGAAGGCTCTGCTTCATCTTGAAATGAACTTTCTCAGAAAGACATTGTGATGAACTTGTTCACAGAAGGCTGGGAGAAGTATAATCATTGGACAGACAAGGAATTGAAGCATGGTATGGTTGAATAATTTGCCAGCCAGTGTAGTAGATGAGACTGGTAACAGAGCTAAAATTATAATTCATTCTAGAGCAGAGCCCTGTTGCAAAAGAATGAGATCTGGTTCCCATTTGTTAGGAAGCACAGGATAAATATTTGGGGTGATACTGGTCAGATTTCCATAAAGTTTTGCTTAAGGTAAGGTTTGAACAATGTGATGTGTGACTTATTTTACCTCTTTTCCCCTTTCTTTATTTTTCTACTTACTCATCCATGTGGCTGTTTTAGAAGGTGTAGGAAACATTACTATGACAGGTTAATTAACAGGAAATTCTCCTGTTATCTTTTTTAACATTCTATATCAAAGTGTACACTCTTTTAATCTGTTTTTTGAAATATTTTTGTTCAAATTCAGTCTACATCTACCTGGATATCCATGGCCAGCTGTGTTCCAGATACTGATTATGCCTCATTAATTGATGTGGCATCCCTGCAGCAGGTCTCATGGCAGTCACAGGCAGTCACAGGCATTCCTCTTGTGGGAAAATAAATTCTAGATTTGCTAAAGACTAGGTTAAAAAAAAAATAAATTAGTTATCAAATCTGTGTCATTGTCCTGCAACCCCCTGCTGAAAGTGTGCCTCCTGCTCTGTGGGTCGTTGCAAGGGGACTGTTTTTCAGCCATGTGAATCCTGCGTGGTAATTTTTCCATCAGCAGAGAAGCAGCAGGAGGATGTGCGGAAAGGGAGCAGGAACACGAGGGAAGAGGCCCAGGAATTCAGCCCAGACAGGCAGACATTAGAAAGCATTGCTCTGCTCTCCGGAGCTCAAGGGTGGGTACAGAGCTGGAAGGTTGGCAAATGATAGTGGAGGAAGAGGAGGGTGTTTATGTTTCTTGGTTATTCCAGCCAGGGTGTGCCTTTTAATTTGTATAAGGGGTAAACTGATGCTGATCCTCTTTGGGTCTTTGAGGTGTTGCAGAAACACAGAAACATGTAAGGAAGAAGCTCGAGCAAGACAGAGTCTTCAGAGGAGGACTGGTCCAGCCCTGAGGCACCCAACCGCCATTTCTGAGCCCTGGGGGAGAACAACTGAGCTCCAAGAAACACGGGAGATAAATGTACCTGATAAATAACAAATTGTCTTCATCCACAAAGGCTCACTCTGTTCACATTGTTTATCAGTTGTTAGTCAGATATGCACGAACATGCCATTCACACCTCAGCAAGCATAAACCAATAAATGTGAGACCAATTTTAATGGTATACCTAGAGGCACAAGCTGTGAGGTACAGAGTATCATTTAGTAGAGTCTGGTTTCAGATGTTTTCGTGAAGTATGACAAAGGATATATATGCCTTATAATAACCTTAATTTTCAGAAAGAAAATGAGAGAAATGGGCACATTTGCTAGCATGCACCAACAAGACTGCTGTTGCCTTTCTGCCCTGAGAAATAAATTTTTATTGTCCCACTCCACCCTCCCTCAGGTGACTAGTTTGATCTTGCTTGCAATTTTAGGTTTGCTTCCAAGTTCTCAGACAGTCTCCTCTAGCTCATGCATTAATAATTACATCTCCTCTTTAACAGTATTTTTCATGTTGAGGAGTTGCAAAGCATTTCACAGCCCTGTGCCAGTATCTGCTCTTTTAGCACGGAGAACACAGGGTAACTTAAACCCATGGAAAATTAAGTGAATGGAGTAGCTGTCTCTGTATGTAAAGAGGTCTCTTCACCTACAGCCAAAAGGGAGAGAGAGCATGGTGGGTGCTGTGCTCAGTGAAGTCAGCTTCCAGTCTCTGTAGGCAGAAGGAAGACAAAGGCTGTTTCTAATGGAAAGTATTTAAATGCTGAGGACTGGGAGCACAAAAGTGGATAAATGTGCTAGGATAGCTGCGTTAATACCTTTGTCTTGACAAAGGTATTTCACAGTTCTTGATTGTAGCTGGCATTGTTGTAATTTTATGTTATTAGTGTTTATCTCTCACAGATGTAAAAAACTGAAGAGTCAGACTTATTTTTGGGATTGAACCTTTTTCCCTACTGATTTTGAACCCTAGGGATTCTATTTTCTCCCTCCCATTTTTCTCCTCTGTATAGCTATAAGGCTAGAATCTGTTCCTTATAATTTCAATTTATGGCTGAACTTCTCACATAATCACTTGCACCCTGGAGCTGTGGCTTTAAGAAAAACACCCTTACAATATTAAAAAATAGCAAAAACAAAAAGCCTGCAAGAAAATGACAATATTCTCATATGTAAAAGACTGAATTCCTCTTGGCTTTTTTGTCAAGACTAGTACTGACATCAATGTACTGACATTGGGTAAGGTAGAGGTGTCCCACTTCCACCTTCAGAGCTGGAGCCATAATTGGTTTCCATGCTACTTTCGTCTTCTGTGCAACAAGGCTTCCTTTACTTTCTTTCTAGGACTGCTTGCCCAGATTAAGTGAGAGATTTTCTTATGACCCTGACACCTCCCAGCATCAGTGGAGTTGTTCTAATGGATGTAATGACAAGCCCTACATCTTTAATTAGCAAACTGTATTTGTAACAATAACTTTTGCACATTACTGTAGCTGATGTTTTCTCAGCTTTCTGTAGGAAGGAAATTACTCAACTTGCCCCACACTTTTCGCTCTATGTTTTAATAGCACAATCTGGGAAAGGAATTAGTACTAAGTGGTTATTGCCGTTACATCTAGCAAAGCATTGCTCAGCTTCTCATTTTAATGGTGATTAAGCTTACTTAACCAAGGCAGGCCTTGGAGCTATGAAGTGTCTGAGAGGTTATCATGAGGCTATGCATGTGGGACATTCAGCATAGGTGCAGTGTATGTAACCACATAATACAAGGATAAAGATGATCCAAGTATATAAATGATTAAAAGAAACAGAAATCTAAGAAAACTGTATGCCATACTTCCCAAATAAAATCTCAGCCAACAGACCTTGTCAGAGATAGTGTCCTGGTGTGTACTTCCTCACACTGCTCTGACTTTATTGCAAGTTAATTCTCTGTGGTCACTGCTCAAGCTCTACATTTCTCCCAAGTGCCATAAATCTTTGTTTATTTAATATAAATAAAAAGGTAAATTAATCCATTCTATTTTGATAAAAATGCAGTTGAGATGCTAAAAGCCCCCAGATTCTATGTAATCAAGCTCAGGCATGTGTGGTTTTTACTGTCTTATTTCCTCCAGGAGTTTAATACCATACCCAGTACTAAACTTTTGCAGAGGACAAGAAAAATCCCCTTTGCCCAGTTCCCACACATTCCCCATGCAGCATCCAGACTTTTGATGAAACAGGCTGGTTTTCATACCTCTGCACAAAATGCAAAGAGTGTAATCACTTGCAGGCTCATTTGTGGGAATCAAATCAGTCTACATTAGAAAGGAAAAGCCTGGACACGTAACAGAAAGATGATCCCAGGTATTAACAAGGCTGTGCAATGCCTTGGCAGTCAGGAAGGGAATCTTGTGGATAACTCCATGCTCTGGAGTGGAAAGGTAAATATGTTTTACAATATCACATAATAGTGTAAGATAATTCGGGGCTATACAAATTTATCCTGCACCTGCCGATTGACAGCTCTGTCCCCAGGACAGTATTTCAAAACCTGCTTCAGGCTGTACTACTCCTGTTTTAAATACAAAAAAGCTATTCCTTATTCCAGTGAGCTCAGTCACATCATGAATTTCAGGTGGATCAGAACTCCTTTTCTTATGGCTTTTTCTCAATATCCAGTAAGCAGTGCCCCTCATCAGTGTGTGAAGAGCTGAAGGGTTTCTCTATAATATTATTACAGCTCCTCTTCATCCTACAGGTTTACATCAATACAGCTGCCACATTGATACAAAGAATATGTCTTTTATTCTATTTTTGTCTATATGTCTATTTCTATTTATGCCTATCTACTAGATGCTTTATCATCACAATGCATTTAAGGAAGATAAGAAAATAGGAAAATAAGATTCATTACTTGCTTAAAATCCAAGGTGAACCCATCACATAGAGGGCACCCTGGGAGTCTTGAGTCTTGGGCAGAATTTTAACCACTGACTCATATTCTGCTAGATCGGCCTACAAAGAATAAGCATTAGGAAAGCGTTCCAAATGTAGAAATTCTTAAATTAGAAAAGCAGTACCTCCATTGTTGTGAGGGTAAAGAAAGTGTAGTTACAGAAAGTCACCCTCTCCAAATAAATACTGAGTTTTTGAGAACTACTTTGTGATCCTTAAGAGCTCCTCTTAGTAATCCTCCAGATTACTTTTCTTTGATTGACCTGTCACATCAAGGGTCTTACTTCTATGGGGCATGCTGAGTCTGATTCTTAAATTACAGATACCATGTAAATGAACCCTGGAGAATATAATGAAGCTTTTCAGCACTCAACAAAACCAAACTTGTAGTTAAGGAAAGAGAGAGGGTCATACAGCATTGTCTCTGCATTTTGGAAGTTATGGCTGCTGCTGTACCTGAATGCAGGTAGTGTCATTCAGTGTATGTAGAGGCTTAATATTGCCTTAACACGGTCAAAACATACCTGTCCCATATAATATCTCCCTGACAGAGTATGGGTTTATTACAGGTGAACTAAATGGTGGAAGCTGTGAGCCTGAAGCAAAGCAAATACTTTAGTGGAGGTCAGAGGAGGATTTGGTGTTTATACTGATAATGGCAGAAATCACAGTGTTATTCCTTATTTATAGAAAAGGCATAATCTCTCATTATCATGGCATGATGAAACTGCCAGCACGCGGAGATCAAAAAGGAATAACTTTGGGTGTTTTTGAAATGTTTGTGAATATGAAAAGAGATTTTGGTCTGCCTTTTCCCAAGTGGCATTGACCACTTTTTGCCAGGGGCCTATATTAGAAGGAAGACCCTCCCCAGCTTTGCAGTTTTCTTGTGATTTCTATTAGTTACTCTAACTGGCGAAGGAAGTTACATGCCCACTTTATTGAAAAATCAACTCTTGGGGATTTTCATGTCCTCATAGAACTGATCATTCTGGGAGGCCAGTCCCTTCAGCCTCTCTCCTTCTTTCCTTTCATCTCATTGTCTGCACTGTTACTCATCCTGAGCATTCAGTGGCCATTCACAAGCTGGCAGTGCTTCACCTGTGACTCACCACTCAGTCACTTGTCCAGAAATGAAGCTGTCCCAGGGGCTGTGGAAAGGGCAGACAGCCCTGGGAGGATAAGTAAACCCCCTCCACTGAACTTTCTCCCTTGTGACTGGTGTGATGTGTACTTAAGGTCTGGCTTTAGGGAAGTCACTCCAGTAACAAAAAACAGCTAGTGGAAGTGCCTATGCATCAAAGCTGAGCTGCTGAGGTCTGTGTTGTTCTATGTAACTTGAGTCTGAGCCCACAGAAATTTGCCAGTTCAACCTGAGATGATTTCCAGTCCTCCTCTGTGTGCTGCAATGGCACTGAGACGTGACTGCAATCACTGTTGTGTTGCAGAATCTCATTACTTGTAGGCAAATCCCTGTGCAGCCCAATGCAGTGAGACAGAGCAAGGAAACAGTGCTGCTACTAAAATCCAGAGGCAGAGAGAGGTTTCATGAAAGTGTTCTGAAGACTTTTATCACTTAAGAGTTTCTCAGGCAAGGCATCTTTCTTTAAAATGAGTAGAGTTTCAACTCATTCATCATGGCATACATTGTGGCAGTTTCCTGACCTGTCACTGAGAATTTGAGCAATCACATTTTCTGTCTGTTCTTCTAAATACCTGCAAATGCTGTCTGGCTAACAACTGCTGTTGGGTTAACCAACATAGTTTTTACACAGTAGTAACTAGAAAGTGCTGTTGTAGAAATAAAATTTCTTGTCAAGACTGTATCTTCTTTTTTTCCTAATTGAAAAAAAAAAAAAAAAAAGTGCATGCCCTTGCTTGCTTTTTGAGTGCAGGGAATGTTTAGCAAAAATTGAATGGAAATTTAGGGGCAAAGATCAAGGTTATATAAACTATTTAAATTAGTGCATAACTAAAAGAAAACAAGAGAAATTAATTATTAGCCATAGCAAAGATGAGCAAATCCCAATAGATATGAAAGGATGAAAAGTGGGTCTCATCTTAATAATTTAGGATTCTTCAGTCCAAAGTGAATTATTAAAGATAAGAACCTGGGCATAGTACAAGACCGGTACTCTTAGGAGTAGATGCTTTTGCAAATTAATAATTGATTAAAGACTGAAAACTTCTCCACTTTATTCTTTCCTTCACTGGAGAATTCTTCTGGGATATTGAACAGGCGCTTAGATTCATCAGATTCTCAAGGGAATTTAAATGTCTCTATCTGGATCCAGCCCAAACCGAGAGCAACAGGCAAGCCACTCTCCAAAGAACTTAAATTCTACTTGCTTAGCACCTTATGTAGTGATATAGCAGTTCAGAAATGAGACAGAGAGGGGTCTGGGCTAATAATGCTGAAATGTCTGAACAGACTTAATGTCTTTAAAGGCAGAAAGTAATGGTGAACAAAGCTCAGCAACTAGCTTCTCGCCTAAAAAATGAGGGAGAAGATCTATTTCCTTTGATTTGTATAATTGTCTAATAGTTCAAGCATTTACCTAAGAATGAAGCCATCTGCATCACTTCCTATCTCAAGGGCAAAAGGATTTACTCCTACACATCCCACACATCCTGAAAGAAGAACCTAACCTCCAGGTTGTGTTCAGGTAATGTACAGGGTGGGATTTAAACAGGGAGCTGGAAGGAGAGGGAAAAGAGCAAAGACTGTAGGTGCAAAGCAGTGTGGTTCTTGCTGCCTGGAACTGTGCTCCTTCAATATTTGGCTATCTGAGATTAAGCAAGTTAAGCACATTAGCTGTCTGAGGAGCAACAGCTCAGAATGAACCCCCTAGGTCTTCAAGTGCTGCCACTGCCAGGTTATCATGAGTCTTCTCCCTTTCTACTTAGCCTCCGCTGCCTCACAGCTCCTGCCAGCTGCACAGCAATCTGATTTCATCCCACAGTCTGAACAGGGATGGTTCAGTGAGTATGTGGATGAAAGTACATGCCTAGGAAGTGGGGAGAGTATTTTGGTTCAGCAGCAGAAGGATCTGAATCCCCTTTAGGTATTCTAGCCACTATGATCTTACAACTAAAATTGAGTAACTAGTCTATTGCTCAGATGGATGCTTTCCAAGTCAGGCTTCGTGCTCTGGATCAGGGATTGTATGGAGGAACCTGCATGCCAGAGAGATTACAATCCTGACCTAGCTTCAAAAGTTTTTAGTAACCAGCTCCCAGGACGTACTGTGAGCTTCCTGGACCACCAACAGTTTTCTCTGGCTCTGTGCTGTCTCCATGTTAAATTTAATGGCACTGATTGAGGCAGGAACATAGCTGTATGTTGGGGTAACTACCAGCCAGCCCTGCTGCCAGCCTTCACTTTTTCAGCTGCCCCATTTAATCCTACTCAAATAAATCTTTCAACTCTATATTTTTAAATGTCTTGGCAAATCCAATATCTTCTGTAAAAGTGGTAAAAAGGTTTATTTTTTTTAATCCCTGTTTTATGGTGCCAAGACATTGAATAAGCACATAGATTCACATCCTTCAATCAGCAAAAGAAAAATGCATTTCCTACTGATGTAAGCCTCTACTCGGTTTCACAAGCCCATACATGTAAGCAGTGATTAATTCTCTTTGTCAAGGTTGCAGTTTTCACAGGTTATTATAGTTTGAGCATGGCCAGCATAGAATTAACTTCCATAGCCTCTGGCTTTAATTCAGACATAAAAGGGATTAATATGAAGGAAAAATCTCTACCAGACACCACCACATTTACCTTTCCCAGCTACAGCTGCATCTCTAAGAAGTAATTAATAGAAAAACAGACTGGAGCTGATGAGACCAGGTATCAGAGAGAAAATGGTACTGCTTTATGTGGAAGGATGTGTTGTCCAGTTCAGGCAGCTTTTTAAAATAAGGTTCTCACAAGCTTATGATTTCAGATCAATATTTCATATCACTTACACTCTAATTTGCTAGATTCTTCCTTGTCTTTATTCTCTCAGACAGTTTTCAGTGGGCTAATGCAACATTTTAGGAAGAATTTATAGCAGTGTTAACTTGTAGAGTCATGCATGTAGTTAATTACACTAAAAAATTTGGTTGTACCTACAAAGGTGTCAGAACTTCACTCCTAAACAGAAAGCACCTTCATTCTTCTTTTCACATTTTGAATTCCGAAGTCCCCACGATATTGTAAATAATTGTATGGATTCTGTATGGATTAAATTGAAATATCTGTATTTTCTTTGGTAACAGATACTGTCTTTTCCCAGCTATTGCTCTCAAAACCCAAAGCAAGCCCTCTGTGTCTATATAAGGGACACCAGCAATTTGTTTCTTGCTACAGGCAGGGGACAGGCATTTGGAGAACTAACCCAGCAGATACAGCCCTCGCTTAAAAGGTAACAACTTTTGAGTGTTTATGTAGCTTAAATTTAGGGTTAACAGTCATTGAAAGATTTTAGCAGACTGCATAAATCCATATTACCACCCAGGCTATAGAGCTGCATAGTATATAGTACAGATAGCGTTTGAACATCAAAGGGGTGTGAAAATAACTTTGCTTAGAATTGTTAGGAAGGATCTAAAGGATGTCCCTTGATTTGTGCCTTCTTGCATCCATTCACATGCAATTTTTGCTCATCAAATAGCTTGTTCATTTTGTGTTATAATATCAATGTAAGACTTTTGTGTAATCGCAGATTTTTATAGGATAATAGGAATGCATCCTGCATCAATAAATAAAGAGACAGACAAAAAATAAAAAAAATTAATAAAGCCCAATTGTTCTAGCCCAGGCAAGAAATTGTGGCCATGAAGCCTAATGATCAATAGCAGCCTTTCCCATTTTTCCTCCTCTCTTGCATGGGATAAATGTCAGATTTTTAATGACAGGACAACATCAACTTGATTTCATGCAAGACCTGCTTTGACATGAGAAACAATATGACAGATGTAACCAATGATAAATGGTTTTTACCTATGGATTTTTGTGCAGAAAGATGGAGGAGAGGTGAGACAACTCATGCATAGCATATTTTGAGGGTATAACAGAGATCCATACAATGTAAGCCAGAGCATTTCTTCTCTATAAGTATGTCAAAGTGCAATTAGATATCTATTTTTCCTAAGAGGCCTTTGGGTTCTGCAGTCAGTGTTAACTTGGAAGCAACTAACAGTAAAAAAGGTCACACTGTGAAAGTTAAAATGCATGGATTTGTAGAGTAGATACAGAAGGTCAAATAGAGTGAATTNAAAAAAAAAAAAAAGGTGATTTAGAGAAAAAGATCTTTTTCTTCTTTAATAAAGGATTTGTTTAATGTTTTATGGGAGTTAACAGCCAAGGGATTAGGTAGAAGTTACTTAAACAACCCTTTTTTTTTTGAAGATGTAAAAAATAAATTTTATTTTTGTTTTTGAAGATGAAAAAAACTCTAAATGTATATAATTTACAGGCTTCTACAACCCCTCTTTAGTTGTACTGACTGGCTGGTTCTGCACCTGCTGTTATGGAAATTAACTACAGTTGAACTGCTTGGGTCTTTGTATGTGTCAACAGATAAAAATCCTGTGTGGTGCCAGCTGAGAAAATTATTCTTGTCTTCCTTTGGCCTTGTCTTCCTTGTGCAGACAAGAAATGAGAACACTAAGTTTGTAAAATGAAAAAATTAAATTCATATTTTCTCTTTCTTTGTAACACGTCAATTTACTTGCAGGATGAACATTAGCTCTTATTGTGAGCTTAGCTGCCGTGTGGAAGGGGGGGAAAGGTGGCATTATCTAAAGGGAAACCTGCTTTCATACACCATCTCTTGTCAAATGTGTGGATTGAAAACCGAAATGTACGGATTACATTCTTGCCCCAAAGGATGCTCTGGAGGAAACACAGCAGCATAAAGCTGATTCATAATTCAAGCTGGCTAACCAGCTCCCAAAGAGCTGGTTTGTATATAAAAGCAGTGTTTGAGGTCTGTGAACAGCCTGAACCATTTAGGAATTTTTGTGCTGGCATCTCTGGGATGAAGGTGAAGGAGGAGAGAAGAGAAGAGAGAGCTGGATTTCTGCCAGCCTCCAGCCTCACTATGTGGCTGGGATGTATAAGCTGCAGGTGTGTGCAAGCAAACTCTCAAGGAAGAGAGCAGAGAAAAGCTATACTTGGAAGAAGAGAGCTTTTGTACTCGGAATAAACTGACTCCTTGGCTGTAAATGGCCCTGTTATCTCTTTTTTGAGAGCTGGTCATTGCGGCTGTGCTAAGGTACTTGACTGTGTTCTGTTTGTGCCTGCATCCTGCAGTCCTAACGTTCCCAGGATTAAAATTTGTGTGTTTCTAACACACTAAAGATAAGATTCACCCCATTAGGGAATTGATTTGCCACCCAATTGTGTTGCCACGAACCACAGTCTTTAATTTGAGGGCCTGGATAACACACAGGCAAAGCGGGCCAGCCAGTGACCAACTATGACTGAAACACAATATTTAGGAAAGAAATTATGTCTGAGCAAATGCTTGTTTTCAGGACTTCCTCAGTAACTATAATGGCCATTCTGTTTGATCTGCATACCTAACGTTTGCACTCCTGATGCCCTGCTCACTGTATAGAAACCTTGCTGAGGGGTTTATCCATCATGTGCATCTGAAGGTGATTGACATGAGACCACATACTCAGCATAAGTCATTTAGTCCTGCCAGAGTGAATTGCTCCAAATATCCAAAGCCTGCTTCTTTACTGCAGGCTAATGCAAAGACAACTGCAGAAAGGGGTTGGGGTTTTTTTGGTGAAGTTTTTCCTTTTCTGCATCCTTAAGTACTTCAACCAGTCTCTGAAGAGACAGGATCTTCCTCTTGAGAGTTACGTGATATTTGTGCATGTCAAAGACTTTTTTATGAGTGGGAATACATTCTCAGAAGTAACAAAGCAATATAATGATAGACTGGATTTCTGTGTTGCTTTTTAATTTCAGATCTGAGTGGCAAGTATCCATTTTAATTAGCAGAGAAAATCTTGCTTAGACAAACATACACCATTGATTCTATGTGGCAAGTTGCTTTTGTAGCTTGATGAGTCCAGTGCCTTTGGTCTCCACCAGTGATCTCTTGCAGCACAGTAAGACTGTCTAACTACTCCTGCTGTGCCATTTCAGGATGAAGAGCAAGGACTCCACAGAAAGCTGGGCTTTCTGTAGCTGTGGCCCTTGAGGTACTGGCTCACAACTCACCAGTGAATGGTTGTCAGACCAGCTTTTGTGACACTTGGTGACACTTTTGCTACTGAACTCAGTGAGGACACATGTAACCTAGAAGTGAGATACAACTACTGGCATTCATTAACATCTCATGTGTCACAGTGCCTTTTGTGATTAGCCTGTTCTATTTCCAGAATTTATTGTCTCACTAATGTACCAAGTTGCAACAGAAAATGTAAAGTGACATTGGTTGTTAAAATGCAGTAATTCACCATAACTTGTATTGAGATTACCAATAAATTACTTGTCTTTTTTAGATAAGTAAAAAATGGTTCTTAGAGTTGCTTCAGTTGATTTTTAGTGAATGTATATAACAGAGTTTTATGTTCTAAGGATTTGCTGTATGAAAGCTCCTGAAGTAATCAGTACATCTGTTCTACAAGAGAGGAGTTATTTGTATCTCCAGTTCAGTAAGTGCCTTGGAGAGTGGAAGACGGCAAGGGAGCATTGAAGGCCCAGCTTGGTGGTGCTATGGAGCATTTGGGTTCATTGCCATAATGGTGTCTTTCCCTCACGCACTGACAGCCCATAGCATTGTGCCTGAGCACATCCTCACAGAGGCAGAGAGGCAGGGAAGCACTGCCTGCTGCTTTTTCCAAAGGGGAAGTACAAGGTCTGACTAGTCCAAGATCACAGAGAGACTGAAGAGAGGACAACAAATTCAGTGCAGGTCCTTTCAGCCAGAATCTTATGCTGAAAAATGCCTGTATCAAACTTGCTCTCCATCATCTGATACAAAATCACTGTATTTTAATTCAGGGCATTCCTTTCCCCGTCATCTGTCAGAACTTTTGTCTTCTTGCTGTTACATTTCTGGTCAAGAAAAAGAGGGGCAAGAACTTGCATTTATGTTGGCATAATACAAAACATTAACACAATCTCTGCACTTGGCCAAAAGCCTGATGTCCTCACTGAAGCAAGAGTCCTTTGTTTTTGTGCCTTCCTAGACTTTTGCCCTGTTACTTGAAACCTTTAGCCAGGCTCTGCTTCTCCAATGACATCCTTCAAAGGATTGCTGTAAGGTTCTTAATAGTGATGGCCTTTCCTTAATATCTTGTCTTTTTTTGCAGACAACTATTCAATTTAGTGACTCTAATAACTCAGTAGTAGTTGGAGTAATAATAGGAATACAGTTATCTGGGGATATGCACGTGCTTCTCTGTGAGCTCTTGCTCCTCCATGTGTGATCTCGGGCTTCAGCCTCTAACCTGGTGTGACTATTCAACAATGGTACATAGACCTTATTAAAATGTTTGCTATGTTGCTTCTTTTATGGGGCTTAACATCCTTTGTCTCCTGTGTTGGTTGCTCATATCTTGTGCTCAGAACTAGGAGAAAGGTTGGTTCTGCTGTTGTCACTGGTGGCAGTGAGGCCAAGGTAATGGTACTCAGGGAGCCCCTCACTGTCAGAGCAGGGCAGATAGCTGTGCATCATGGAAAGGGTAGGCAGCATGGGAAGAGCAACAGAAGACAGCCACTGGATTTGATTTCATTGTTATTGGTCTGTTTGAAGCCAAATCTGTCCCACAGTGCTCCATAAGAAAAGCAGATATTTGAGAGTTCTGTTTCTCTGCTAGGTCTGTTTGGTCTACAGAGTTTGACTTCTACCATCAGGGAGGGACATGTGGAATGGTGACACATTTCAGTCTCTACTCAGCACCATATAAAGGAATAACTGTACCCATTCAAAACGAAGCACCAAGCAGAGAAAAGAGGCCAGAAAAATATAAGTATTTATGTACTTGCAATGACATCACTATTTGAGATAAGCATGAATGCCTAAGACAAGATGAGCACTTTTGGATCAAAAGAATTCATAGTGACGACTAATGCAACACTTGGGGCTGAAGCTAAGCTTCTACATGCTGGAGCACTAACAAAGACATGGTTCAACATGTGCTGTATAAACTAGGCATGTGAAATAACTCAGACAATAACTTACCTCTGTGGCAATAAACTTGATCAAAATAGAAAAGGGCATAACAACAAACCAATCCAAAAGAAGTATGGAACAGCTTCTCTTCAGTGTTAGGTCCAGGGAAAGGAAGAGTGCTCTCTAAATGAGTTACAGATGTGTGCAGTGCTGTTGCCCATTATCTGTTTTGAGTACCTTGTAATTGCAATCTAAAGAAAGTGCTGTCTTTTCAAAGAAGCTGAGGCAGTGAGTCTCAGGGCATCCCCACAGCATCACTTGTGTTTCTAATCATCCACCTTAAAGAACCTGTAGTGTCAAGTATTCTTCATATGCTCACCATACCCACAGCTGAAGGGAAATTGCTATTGTTAAATTGCCAGGGAGAACAAGGAAGCATCTGTATCTGTGACTGCAGTGTCAGACTGGCAGAGTGCTATAATCCAAGTGGGCAGGTTAGCTTTGGGCAAGAGTGGAAGTGAGGAATTAACCTAGACCACAGAGGGATGCAGTGTCATGAGACCTGCTTGGTCTTTGTCTGATTTTCTTCTTGGCACTCTCTTCAAGAAGAAAAGTACTAGAGAGTCTTTATTATTTGGCCACCTAAACCACAGATGGCTCCAGCTTTCTGACGCTCTCCAGAACTGGTTGGAATATGCATGAGGCAGAACAATTAAGCAAGCTGCTTCTTGTGAATTTAAATGCCTTGCTTGAAAACTGAGTTTGGTTCAGTGCTCATGCCCATCTGCCTTCATAGAAAAGGCACATGAAAAGGGTGCAATATGACTTATGAAAACTGCATGGACCAAGGTGAGGCATATATTCCCAAGAATTAAGATCCAGTGCTGTGGGGATGTGAGCTCTGTTGTAACTTTGAAATGAGAAGACTGTAGGTGAGCATGAGGTTTTCTCAAGTAAAATGTAAAAAGGTACCTGTAAGGAAAACAAAACTTAATCAGGAACTTTGACAATCATTGTATTATCCATAGTTTCAGCTTTATAACACCCAGCTTTGTGCCGCTGGAGAGAGAACGCCACAGACACTGGAAGGATGCAGGAGAAAAGGGCGTCCCTTTTCGGGTCCTGATCTGTTCTCCATCTTCCATCTGTTTTATAGTTATTTTGCATTGTTTACTATGATGCTGGGTGTACTTTGTCACTCATATATGCCTCTGCAAAAGACATTTGCCCTGGAGACTTGCAGGCAATGCCTCTGCAGTACTCCAAGCATCCTTAACCCCAGCAAAGTTAAGCGAACAGGAGTCACCAGCCAACTTAGTCCTAGCTGTACATTTATTTTGGCTGCAAGGGTCAACAGCTCAAAATTGAATTTGGCTGTGCAGCAAAGGAAAGTATATGATGGTGCTAGTCTCTATTTAGTCTCATAACTCATGTTTGATACCTATTCTGCCAGGGAAATTGCCCTACAAAGCATACAGAAGATTTTATGGCATATCTATTTCTTCATAAGAAGGAAATGCAATAAAGTGTCTACACCACCTAGGTGACAATTTCTTTTGTGGCTAACAGAAATTGACTTTTTTGAGTGTAATTAGCATTCAATGCTAGTCTATTCACTTCATTGCGTATGTTTGATTTCACCAGCAATGTGTTGACTACATATTAGAAGGTTTGCCCCTCTTGGTTAGATACTCCAAAGTTTATGTCCCTCTTTGTGTACAAGCCAATGAGGGTGCAAAGAATTATAAGCTGTAGTTTACAAGAGGGAAATATACTTATTGAAAGGGGAGAAAACAGAATTTAATTTTTCTAGTAATACTTGTCTGAATGTTACAGAGAATATCAAACTCCTCTCAGCAGTGATTTATTTGGTTATGTCCAGTCTAGAATATTAAAAGAAAAAAAATGCTACCACACTGCTGAATGCATCTAAACTAACCACATGATCACTGAGGAAATAAAAAAATCTTCCAGAACAAAGAGACTAAAAGGCACCTGGGTCAGTGGTGAGCTTCTGCTAGGGTATGTATATGGACTGGGAAGAATCAATAAATACAGTCCACTGGGAGGCTGTTATTGCACAAAAGTCTGCTCTGACAGTTTTACACATGGGAAAATGATCCCAAATGAATTGTGTTTTGAAACATATATACTGTTTCAAACAGGATTCTCACTATTTATTAAATAGGACTTGATAGAAAAAAAACAGAAGATAAAAATCTTAAAAGTCAAAATGTGTTTTCAGTTTATTCAAAATTATATGTTGAACCATTTCTTTCAAAATTTCTCAGGAAAATAACCCAGAAAAGCAACAAAATATTTCCTTCTAACTCACATGCAAATGGAGGAATTTATTTTATTTATTTTTCTTTTTAACAAAGGGTAAGGCACTGCAAGGAGGCATTAAAATGAAGATTCCACTTATTTGCATAGCTTTAGTTGGAGTTACCTTCTCAGTGGAGATTGCATCCTACAAGAACTTGAAGATCAGCAACTGGCAAAATATATTGCACATATTATTGGGTGTGGTATTTACCCTGAAGTAACCAAAATTATAAGGAGGTGGCAATAGCAAGCTATTTTTTTTCTTTAGATGGAAATGTGTGCACTTATTTTCCAATACGTGTGTGTTGTTACTGCTCTTGGCAAGGGAGATGGTGCTGATATAAACAAAATTCATTTACTCATCAACAGTATAAATAAGATGCTGACTAAACCTGTAGTCAGGCAGCAAAACCTATACAGGTTTCCAGAATGGAACTGGAGGTCACAGCAGTGGGACTGACAGCTAGGTAGGGTGGTTGGGTCCTTACCCTCTACCTGCAGAACAACTGGAGTCCAAGGAAGACTGCTGCTTATCCAAGTCTCCCTGCAGGAAGAGAGGCTTGATGTTTTGCCAGCACTTGAGTGGAGCAGGTGTGTGTAAGAGTTTGTTGCTTTATTTATCTTGGAACGCAGAGACCCCAGAAATAGGCAAAATTTCATGTGCTTCAGCCAGATTAGACTGTCTTTCCTCTGGGAAAATGTTGAGCCTCTCAAGATTTTCTGTAGGCCTGGATTAACCATGTTTTCTTGCCAAGAGCAGTTGGAAAAGGGGAAAGCATGTTTAGATAAGACAAGGTAAAAAAAAAAAAATAAGGAGAGGAATACCTAAGACATGGGCCTGTCACACCATGTTATTCTTGTTCAAAAATGCCATTTTGTTTTTACTTTTTTAGAAGCTTGAGGTGTTTTTCAATAGGCTGCTGTACCCAAAATTATTCCACAGAAGCATATTCCTAATTATACTTCCCTGTGTGTAATCCATCCCAATAGGAGAAGCTGGAAGTTGAAAGTCTGGCAAATGAAAATCTGGCAAATGGTCAATTAAGCTAAAAGAGACATAGACATAGACATAGACATAGAGGGCTATTTTCCTGAAATTCCATTACTTATTAAGTCTTCAAAGTGAGATTCTATTTTCACTCAAAATTTAAAGATTTGTCGATGTTTCCAAAACACGGGGTTTCAACAGGGGCACCTAAAAATATTTGTCATGTAAATATGTAAGAATCATAAGCATATTTATGGCAGGTCAGCAATGCTGCCAGCTTTATGCCCTCTTTTCTATTTTAGTTCCTTCACCCAGGAACAACCATTCCGTTGCAAAAAGAAGACTTGAAGTTACTCCAAATATAATATACCTTCTTCAAAATCTGTGCTTACATAGTTACATAAGCCAGGAATAGCTGGTGGAACTTAGCTATCTTAGCAAATATGCAACATCTTTGACATTTACAGCTAAACTGGACAAAGTTACAAAGATTGTGGTAATAAGACAACCTTGCATAATTTCTCCTTGTAGGATAGGAATCAAAACATTTAATTAAAGTTGAGGATATCTAAGTAACCCAGTGTGCAGTAAATCACATGTTCTCAAGCCCAAAGAAAAGCCCACTCTACTGTAATCAGAGTTGCTTAAGATGCTGTGTCTGTTGTGTATGTTCATGATTGTGAGACATAGCATTTAAGCTGTCCCTTTTCCTTAGCAATAGTGGATTGAGTTTCTGTCCCACTCTTATATATGTACTTGCAGGCTTAGAGAAAATGTCCTTTCCTTCAGCTCTTCCGAAAGTGTGAGTTGAGCAGAATTGGTCTGGAGTGAAGTGAGAGAGGCAGAAAAATAAAAATATGTAGATAGCATACCTCAAAGAATTCAAGTTTCAAGTACCCACCCATCTTTTCTTTCTCTGGGAGATGATCCACATATCTACATTCTTCAGACTTGAGACAGTATTGAACATTCAGTATTACCAAGAGGTGACTTATAAAGAATGTCATGAAAAAATTGAACTTGACACAGCTCTACTAATTGAGTACTGTTCCTAAATACCTCTGTCTAGTATTGAATGAAGAAACTGTAAAAAAAATCAAGCAGGTGTCAAAGCAAGATAGTGTCCCTTGCTAATGGGAGTTACTCATGCAGATCATGAGGATTGGCATGAGAAAACAACAAATAGTCCTGAAGCAGAGCAGCGCTGTGCAGAAAAAGCTGCCGTGAACATTGTGGTGAGATTATAAGCCAAATGGAGCCTAGAATAAATAGGAAGCTTCACATCTAACAATTTCCTAGTTCTTCAAGGCTTATTTACTTGTGACAAGCCAAGTCTACTCCTCTGAAAGTGGCAGTGCCAGAGAAGTATGATCTGACAGGTTCTGTCCTTCTTTAGCAATGAGGTGAGTGCCAGTATGGCTTTCATCCTGTGAGCAAGGCTGTGTCAGTCTCCAGGATTTCTTGGTGGTGGGATCTCAGTTCTGGGATTGAGCCCTATCCTTGTTGTCACACTGCAGAAAGTGAGGGGTAGTATGCGAGGGCCTTAGCAGAGCCCAGCTGCAAGAGAAAAGCTGTATCTGATGGAGCTGGCCTGTAGGCTCTAGTGTGCTACCTAAATGCTCTCTGCCACTTCCTGCTAAGAGATGTCAAGGATCCTGATGCTAAGATGGAATTGATCCACTGAAAACTGAGTGATAGGCTAACACACTTCGCTTATTCAGTGATCCTATGACCTTTTTTTTACCTAGTTGTAGCCTCAGAGACAGTGTTGTTTTCTTAAAATCCCTCAAGCAGTGAGATGTTTAGGTTATATTTTCTGGGTTTAGAAATCTGCAGGGTGAATGGCCACCAGCAGATGGACCAGAGGTGTTCAGTGGGGTGATTCCTAGGAACATGTGGTACTGAAGAGGTGCAGAAGAGAAATGCCATAATGGGACTTTCACAGTGTTTAGGGAGCAGGAGGAGGATTAGGCTACAATGCTTTGCCACATATGAAGGCCTTGAGGATATCTAAGGTCAGAACTGTGTCAAAATGAAAGAAAAAAAATGGTAAGATTAGAAAGGAATGGCAAGCTGCACCTGGTTAATGACTGATGGCAGCTAAAGTAAAGGCTTTTACTCATTCCATGGGAGGATGTGGGAGGCATGTCTTGAGTAATGGGAGTGTTTCATGTTTAGAGCAGCAGCGTGACCTTCATCTATGATAAGGCTAATGGAAGAGAAATCCTTGGCTCTAGGCCTTTGTGACTCAAAACAGTTCATAGTATAAATGCATCTGTGCTCCGTTACCTGAAGGAAAAAACATAAGCTGTTTATATAGTTACCTAGGGAGAGATTTTAATTCCATAGGGCTGAACAAGCAACAGTTGCTTTATTAAAAAATATTTCTGATTCATAGTCTTGATTTCTTGTCTCTGAACACAACAACACTCCTTTTGCTGAGGGCAGCAGCAAGCAATCCAAAACACCACTGTAGCACTGAGATGGGCCTGAGATTCTGAATGGCAGTAGCTCTGACCCATATCAGCTGCTGCACACTCCTGGGCTTGCGAGTCCCTCTAGCAATGGCCTGGTTGAAAATAAATCCTATTCTTGTTATTCCCCACTACATCTTCTCACCATTCCCCCCCAGCTGATGTGAAGGTGCAACCTTCTGTTCCTCGGAACATCTAATATGTTGGTGGTAGTTGCTTTTTGCTCCTGTTTTGCATCAAAGAAAGGTACAAATAAGAAGAATCAGACAGAACGCTAAACACATTCTGAAACTTGATATAGGGAACAAAAGCAAGAAGAAGTTGTTGTGTGGAAGACAAATCAAATGCCAAAGGAGCTGTCACTCTACAAAGCAACTGTAGAAATCTTAATGTGCAAATTAGAATAATCAGCGGCTGCATACCAAGTTATTTGAACAAAAGTGATTTTTGGGAGGTGGGGGTGAAATTTTGATTATTCAGACCTGGTTGTATGCACCTCAATTTTATTTAGATATCAACCATTTGTCTTAAACTGTAGATGCTCAAATTCCCTTTTTTATTTTACTTTTCAAAGCAAGTTTAAAATAATAGCTGAAATGAATCTTAATGGGTTAATTCAACTCTTTACATATAGATGCACTTGAACCAAACCTTGGAGTCAAACATCTGTGAGCTTTGGGGAAATCCAGGTTCATACTTTGCAGCTGAAACCCACCTTTGTTTTAAATACATTTTTGTGACAGATGCCAAAACTTCCCATGGGCAATTTCTCCCTGATTCCACACCCAAGTCAAACCAGAATATAACTGCAGCTTCATTATAGATCTTTTCTTTACTTGATTTTCTTACATAGTAACTCATGGCCTTTTATTAAAAGCTTGTAATCCAAACTCTCCCTGAATGTAACAGATTCCTGCTTATGTGTCTTCCCTGCTTGAACTGCAAAAGATAATAAGCCTCTCTTCTTAATTGCTTTTTTTCTCCTTTTCTTTCCCCTGACTTCATCTTGCTGCAGTGAATTTTGACTTGGTATGGGTTACAACTGGGTGTCAGATCTAAATGTTTAATAATTTGGTTTCTGGCCTGGTAACCTTGTTTTATGGTGCGTTGTATAATACAGGTTAATGTGAGAGAGCAGGTGTGTGTGCCTTTTAATCACCTTAAATATCCATTTGGTATCTCTTGATGCTATTAACATGTTTGGCCTTTGTTTTTATATGCAGCAGGGATGAGGAGTGATATAAAACATATTAATTAATGGAGAAAGGCTGAAATTAGTACATAATCTTAGAGTGTCCCTCATAAAAAAAGCAGTAAAAGAAGTAAAATGGCAAAACCAAAGAACCTCTCCCAGATTATTTGATCTGCAGGTTAAATTCCAATTCTATAAATGGATTATCCTGTGATTTAACCGTATTTACATATATGAGGCATATACACCAGTCTTTATGAACCTACAGCACTCCAGGAAAACCTTACAGAAAGTTTGTATTAGTATGTAGATAGTTACAGCACTAAACTGCATATCCAATAGCTCAGTCAATAAGAGTGAGTCAGTGCATTATTAAACTGGTTCCAGTTTTGCACTGCGGGGTGGAATCCAGGAGTTTAAACTATCAGGAAGGTACCAGTACCTGGAACACAGAAGGATTTCTACAACACATTTCCTGGTCTGCTGAAGATCTGCATTAACATGCTTTATGTGGGTTGTAGAGCCTAGCTAAGAACTAGCTGGTTCTGCTACTGCAACTTGCTCTCTCATAATCACCTGTAATCATAATGTAGAGGATCGAGTGGATGCTTGCAAATATTAGCTGGTAGAAGTATGGAACTAATTTGTAGGAAGTTGTAGCTACAGAGGAGGCGCCTACCAGCTGCAACCACAGATCTGTTTTTTGTTGGTTCAGGTTATTTTCTAGGTTACCACACTTTTACCTTTGTAAGTTAATATGGCCTCCATCATCCTTGTGTCTGAATGCCTTGTAGATTGCAATATTCTTATCTTCACAACCACCCTGTGATGTGAAGAGATACTTATATTCCTATCTCCCCAAATATACACTCACTAGGATCACAGAGATCATCTTATTACTGTCATTAATTGTCACTATTGGCTCCTCTGTTATTTATTTAAGCCTTTTTTTGATCTGAAATATTTTTGATTGTTCCCTTTAATAATTTAAGGTATTGTGTACCCTCTTCCTCCTTTCCCCACTTGCAAGGTTTATTACGCTCTTTGAACTTGGCTCTTTGGAGCATGCACTGAGTAACATTCTAAGAGATTGCCCATTAAAGGGCTTCAGCAGCGACTATGCCTGTATATTGGGTGGCATAAATGAAGGTATTATTCTAAACTCAGGTACAACAAGTAGGATTGTTAAATACAGGACCCCAGAGTGGGGTTTCTAAGAGCATAGTTGAGTCAATTTAATTAAATTTTATTATCTTTTTTTTTTTCTTCTGCTCTTCCCTTCCTCCCTTGTACCAAGCTTGTTTATGTTAACAAGCTTGGGCCCTTTTCTGGGCATTGTTTTGACTCAAATGGGGCATCTATTGATATAGCTCTGTCAGTTTGGGAAAACATTTGCTGTCAGCAGATTACCTTATCCACCATTTATGGTGATAATTTTAATCAGAGATGACTTATTTCATTTTGGTTTTGAGTATTTGCAAGAAATAAAAATATTTAATAATCTTCTTTTTTTTATTCCACATTTCTTTTTATCTTTATGGTTAGTGTCTAATAGAAAATATATTTTATTGTCCTCATTGCAAAGGAAATCACCCACTCTTTATTTTGGCCCATCTTCTGTAGGATCAGTCGTGCTGGCAGGGTGACATACGACAGAAGTGAAAGTGCACAACATTTTTTCCAAGCAACTTATTTGCTCTTTTGGATCTAATTCCAAGCTTCTTAACAGGGCAGAGAAAATATTATTAATATATTGTGATTCTTGGCACTCATCGAACATGCTGTTGGTGTTCAACAAGTGACTTTACTTCCCCTCATGGCATGTGAATTTTCAGGACCTGGTTCCCATTCCTCTGTGTACATGTCAGATCAATATAAATATGATGAGGCCAAATAATGACATAGTTTTCCATAGTTTCTCAGGGTTAGGTGCTGCATGACTGCAATGAGAAATTAGCTCACAATATTTGCCCCATCTGATAATTGTTTCCAGTAGCACTGACAGAAGAGAACAAGCCAAGAAGAGGCATTGCTGAGCTCAGTGGCAGATCCTTGGCACTGCTGTGTTTGTGAAGACTTTGCTTCCTTATCCTGTTCCTGCTACATCTTTAATTTGTTCAGCATACAGCAAGTCTCATTATTCTTAATAGGAGTTGTTGAGAAATGAGCATGTTTGAAAGTCTGCCTGTACATGCTTAATAAACATGCTCAAGGGAAATCAAACATTTGGGTTTCCTATTGAAATTCCTCATTGAACCCCAAAGACTTTTTTAAGCAGAAAGAGCAGTTACTTCATGCAGAAAATGTCGTCTATATACCTTGCTCTTTCTCCCTTTCTCAATTGCTCTTTGAGAGTATTTTCACTGTGTTTTTAATGTATTTTACTGCCAATAGAAAAATAAAACTATATGGCAAAATCTATGTGGTGTACCACTGGTGCAACTCACTCGAACTACTACCATTTGGGAAATCCAAGATAGGTGCCGGAAATACCCATTTACACCTCAAGAAGGGACCTGTCTTCTACTACATGTTTGTTCAGCTATCCTTAAGGTTTTTTCTGCCATATTGAATAGATGGTAGGTTTGTGTTTTGTTATTGCTTTTTTTTCTGGTCAGGACAAAAGGTGTCTCAAGTTATAAAACCTCTATGCTGTACCACTTTTCATAGAGTCCATATATTAACTCATGAGAATTCATAATGATCCATGCCCTGATTTTCCTCCTTCTGCATTAATTACTGGGAGAAGAAGAAAGGAGGGCATGTTTCTGTGCTAGCACAGTGTGCTAGGCTTGGTGAATTTCCAGTATGATGTCCAGGTGAGCACTAGTCTCTTTTCTCTCTTGCATCTACTATGTCCTCATAGTTGGAGGCAATGCCAACCACTTTCCTCTAGTAAAACTTTTGATACCTATAGCAAGATCATTAGTGGCCAGTGATTCTGCAAAGATATCAAAATGGTCAAATTTATATTGGATGCTATGGTAGAACAGCAAAAATGAGGAACCCTTGCCTCCTCAAACAGATTGGAGCTTTGCCTGTCTGGTCTTTGCGCTGCGATCCGCTGAATTGCCTTGTTCTGATGTGGCTGAAATGACCAGGAGCGTTCAGCTGGGAAAACATCTGTCTCCTGCCTTCATGAATGAATCACTGTCTCTGCATACCTGCCAGAAGCACCGTTCTGCAGGGTTTACCTGTCCTAATGGTGATCTCAGTGGAAACCATGAGTCACTTCCAGTATTTGTGAGTCATCCAGCCAAGTCTTAGATAATAGCAACAGTGTTGTGCAAAAATTACAGCATGTAATAGAAAACTCTTGAATTAATTCCATTAATTTTAAATCCATCTGTAGATTATTGTAAAAGGGTGAAATTTTCATTGTGCTCTGGAAATACTTTAATATTTTCTATAAGTATTTTGATCTACCAAATTCCATAGTCCTTTGTTCCTACTAAAGCCCTAGCTTTGTTTGGGGTTGTTTGTCATCTTTTGGGGATGTCTTTCACAATTAAGTATCTCACAAGGATATTCTGTTTAGAATCCTTCCAACTTAACTTGCAAATGAGTTCCTCCTTCCTCCTGACTGGATTACGTGATCTCGGGCTGAAGTGATCCTGAGTCTTTGGTTTTAATTTAAGCAGTGCTGGGATTTTAGCTTCAGACTCTTGTATCTATCTCTGATGAAAATCTTGGACTACTTGACATATAACCTCTGCATTTAATATACTATTTTAGTTGTTCAAAGGGATTTTCATTTGCAAAGTCCAGTATATGGGCTTCCTGCCTTTTTTTTAAATTCAAGCTGGCCTAAAAAAATTATAAAAGCAGACTGAAATAACAAAACTACTTCTCTTGTTTTACTTGTAGATCTGAAAAATGACTAAGTAAATGTCAGCTGGATTTAATTTAAAAAGAGGAACAGCTTTCTATCTTAGGTGCTAAATTTCACTTTGAATAATAATGAACCCCTGAAATTGCTGATAGGTAGACTGTCTAGCTCTAAAATAGAAATGGGGGGGGATGTGGAGAGTAGGATCTGGAACTATTATTGTAATTTAGTGAACTATTGTTATAATTGATGAATTACACAATAGGGAGCAGCTCTGTACCATTATTAACAAGTGATGAAATTAGATCTCTGAATTGAAAAACTCAGTTGTATCACTTGTCCTCTCCTGGGAGCGCAGGATAGATGTGCTGGGTACTCTGCATCCTGTCTGCCCAGCAGAGCCCTTCATTTCAGACACACAAAGTGTGCAGCACATTGTGTGTCTGTTTTAGCAGATGAGTGGAAACGATGCATCAGAGTGATGGTGCCAGAAGTAGGGTGGGAAAAAAAACAAACAAAACCTTTATAGATATTGCTTTTTAAGCTGCTCACATAACAGGCATTTAAAAGATACAAGAGTGCAACCATGCTTTTCTTCTTTGCTGTTTCTGCCTAAGAAGGTAATCTTTCTTAGGGGCAAATGAGGGAAACATTTAATTACATTTATGAGAAAGGCAGTAGAGGTAAGCAATGAACATTTTCTGTGTTTGAGGATGTATGAATACTTTGTGGGATGAAAAAAGGTCTTCTCAGCTTCCCCAATTATTCATTACTTGTCTGAAGCTTGATTAATTGAACTCTGAGAGTTTATCAATTCTAACAAAGCCATCATTAGGGGATACTGATTTTTTTCCAGTCAACTTTCCCAGTGGCTCAAAATTGTTAATATTTATTAAAGGAAGAAAGTCAAGGCAGGAGAAGAAAATCAATCTGTGACCTAACAATATGGGGGGGGGGGGGGGGGGAATCTCTGATAAAGCTAGTTCTTAGTATTCTTAACTATTCACCTGAAGTACTCTAACAGTGTCACTGCCTCATTCAGAATAGTGTTTGTGATAAATGTGGTGCCTAGAGAAGGTCCAAAGATAATGGTGAGAATTAAAGACCATTTTCTTCCAACTAGTTGCATAGCCTAGGAAACTAGGTTATAACTGTATCTGGAAATACTTTAATGAGAGAAATGCCTTTTTAAAAAATGTCATTTTGAGCTGTGCTGCTAAACAGGGGAAGAGATAAGAGCTATCTTTTGAATACATTTTAGTGGAAATCCTATGGACTGGACTGCAGTCATCACTCAGATGAAACTGGAGTTGAGTGTGTGTGCCCATATAATTTTGGTCACCCATGCCAGTGCTGAATTCTGTATAATGGGATGATTTTGACATAGTGAGGACTTGAGGACTGGCATGTTTTCAGAGCTTTATATTCTGCTTTGACTGACACATTCCCATCAGTATTACTTGATGTAGAGCAATTAAAACCAATACTTCTTGATTTGAAGTTCTGTTCCTGATTGTCATGGTACATTTAGAGTTTGCTACATGCCATACCAAAAGGTTATACCCAGGGTATGATGTACATCTGTAATCATCCAGAAATACAGACACTGGAATTTCTTCACAGCTGCAATATTATTACTGTAAGATGTAATGTGAGAGAGCAGTCATGTCAATTCCATAGATCATAGATTTCAGATCCCTGAAACAGGATGCCAGTTCAGATTCCTAATTCTGTCCCCTTAGATTTGAATGTGTTCAAACTTTCAAAAACCTTCTCTGGAGAAGTCCAGGAGAGAGGGAGAGTGAAAAGTAAGCATTAAGATTCTTTGTCCTCTTCTCTTATATCCTACCACCTTCATTAATAAGTTTCCCAGGAGAACTGGTCCTGTGTCCCTAATCTCTTTGTTCTTTATGCCTTCACAATTGCACTGTCTTCTGAAAGCTCCATGCATTTATTTACTTTTCTAGTTTTGGCAATTGCCTACAGCGCCAAGTGTGATTATGGTAAAAACGAGTTCAGGAGTAACTCAATATGCTCTTGGATTTTTCTGATTGATAATTAATTTGCCCCGAACAGAAGAAAAATACAATCTGACTTTAAATAACTTTTGCTCCCTGCTGGTTTTTAGGCAAATAGTAGGTTTATATTATGGGAAAAATTCTCAGGGAAGAAAAATTGCAATTATGCATTGCATATGTAATTATTTTACACAGCTTGTGAGAAGTGACATAGGATAAGAGAAGCTGAGTACCAAGGTTAGTGAAAAGCTCTGAATTTGTTTAAACTTCTAGTGCCTGAAGGTCAAGCTGTAAAGCAAACACATACTGCCCTGTTAGGTCACTCCACAGGATTCCATGCTGCTAATTTTGCTTTTCAATACCTCTGACTGATATGATTTCTGTTAATTCTGCTTCCTAAAGGTCAGACAGACAGCCATCTCCTAAGTGTTCTATAACAGAATCTCCTGAATTCTGGACTGGGCAAAATTTTTCTGGACAGTGAGAAAACACCTCTTTTTGCATTTCAAAACAAGGGCTGAATTCTAGACTGGGTGAACTGAAATATTTTCCACAAGTAGGCTTTATAAGTATGATAGGAGGAAATGTTATTGTACTTTTATTTCCCTTCCTAAATCAATGCCATTTTGAACAGATTCTGCCACTTTGGCTGTCTAGATTTGATAGTTTTGAGGTTTCTTTCCTAGCGGCTCTGCCACAACAGCTGTCCTTCCTCATCTCCCCCATTTACTCCTGGTGCAATTTGGTTCCTCAAAACTGTCCAGCAAGGCCACTTTGGATATCTGACAACTCTTGGCACAAATGGCCTTTGCAGCCAGCCCTCTACTTAACAGGAATGAACACATCATAAGGAACACATTATAAGGAACTCAACATCCTGAAATTTCAAGTATAATTTGCAGCATAAATTCAGACTTGGATGTAGTCTTGATTTCTTTCTCATGATTAGGACATCTG
The DNA here is from genome assembly GCA_013396955.1 of Regulus satrapa. NCBI lineage: Eukaryota > Metazoa > Chordata > Aves > Passeriformes > Regulidae > Regulus > Regulus satrapa. The sequence goes on along the minus strand of VWZN01021664.1, from coordinate 44,734 downwards.
ACTATTTTTACACAGGGGATGCAAAGTACCAATCAATTTTTGTCTAGAACTCAATGTATTTAAAAGCTTGGAGCATGAAAATAATGCCAGATACATCTGCACTTCTTAGCCACATAGATGTGTAACACTACAATAGAAACATAGCCATCTATATCTGGAAAATTTGTTTAAAATCTCTCCTGAGGAAGTAGTAATTCTCAAGAGTTAAAGGAAAGATTTTTTTAGCTTGAGCAGTTCTATTCAAAGCCTTTCAAAGCACCCCAAAGAAACATTCAATTCATTTAAATTTTACCTGAGCATTGGCAAACTTCCACAGGCTTGTTCTGATTCCCACTATGAATGGCTTTTGAATCTGGGAAGAACGGAGGTGTTGAAGTGGTGTTTGGATCTGCAATAACAGCACATGTTCAGCTGTGTAAAGCAGAGCTGGAAGGATGAACAACTTAAAACTTGGTTCTTTCTGCAAGACGTGGGAAGATACTTTTGTTTGAATTTACTAGTGAAATGGAAGAAATATTGCTGAGATTCTGGGAAACTTCTGCCTGGAATTTGAAAGGATGATGCTTTCTGGTAGGAAAAAAGCAGAAATACCAACAAGCTCTAAAGGAGTTAAGTCATCTTGTCTGGGATTAACTCAGATTTACAGTGTGGATTCATCTCTGGTCAATGAACCCAGGGGAGCCAAGTTGAGCACATTCTTTAGCTAACACAGCAGTATCTCCCCTCACAGAGCAATAGGCAGAAAGGTCCGGTCTAGCATTTTCCCCTTTTCTGCCTGAGGTTAAAGTGCTTTTCATCCCATAGTTTGACAGTGGGAGACTGTTCATGCATAGGACCCCCACTCAGGCAGCACAAATCTTCTGGGATGGATTACAGCAGTTCCTCCTCCTTTCCACAGTAAACCACTCCTTAGGTTGACTACCCCTTCCCATTGCTCTCACTGGTGGTCAAGTTACATATACTATTGTGTGACTAAGTTTTAAAGCTCCTTTCTGCAAGCAGGAAGGCATTTGTGATTATCTCTGACTTGGGGATATTGCTTCAGTCACTTTTTAGGAGTTCTTGAGAAATCAGGCTGGAATTTCCAAATGTTTGTTGGATGAGAAGAGTGATGGCTGGTAAGGTTACTGAGGACAAAGATTGCTGTACTAGGGAGCATCTGAGGACCTAAAGGTTAAATCTCCACTGGCTGTAGAAGACCAACAATGAAATCCCAACAGCTATATAGTAGGCCATCTTTCATAAGACTGTTGTGCAAGCAAGCCACTTTCACAACAGGGTGTCTTAGACTGCATTCCTCACTAGTAGCTGTTTTTCAGTGGGTTCTGTCTCCCTTTCCCCTGTGGAGGGCAGGCTGAGGTGCTTTATGCCCCCACCTGAAAGGGATTGATCCTTGTATTATCACAAACTCTGAGCTATGTACTGAGCTGTTCTGAGGGTCATGGGAAACACCAGTGCTTTTGACCCAGAGACTGAAACCTTCACACTGGACTATTTGCCATGACAATTCTATGGCCCAGCTGTGGGCAATTTGCTGATACGAATTAAATCATCAGTTTTATTAGAAGTCTCACTTTTCAATACTTTAACATTTTATTAATGAAATTATTGTTTTGATTTTCCTTTAACTCTGGCCAAGAATTAATGTATGTGTAAAGCTCCAGCAAATGTATTCTGTTTTTTCTCCAAGCTGCCAAGTGTGAAAGCTTTGCCACAGGGAACAAGCAGCATGTGGTGTCTGGTCAAGGCACCGGACTGAATGCCTCAGACAACAGAAGTATGATTCCGAAGCAACACTTAATCTTCACAATCCCCAAACTTCTGGGAAACTTAGATTTAAAAGCCCTTTGTTGCAACCAACTCCCATGCCTCTCCAGAGTGGGGTCATTCCTGCTTTTACATATCTAAAGGTCTTGTGATTTGACACAGTTTGGGATATAAACCAGCACAAAATACAGTTCATAGCTTGGTACCTCCTACAATTTGATGTGCCTATGGTATCTTTTAATTTCACTGCTTCTGCAAATATTAAAAATAAAATTTGGTTAATTTAAGATTGTATGCTGCAGATACCTGATGCTTTTAAAAAATAATTGAATAGGTTGCTGAGAGTGACTACATTGAGGTCTTACTCCTGAAGAAAATTTTAATCAGCTTTCTAATCAGATACATCACAGCCAGCTACAGTCCGATTAACTCCTTCCCAGATTTAGAACAATCATCAGAATGCCACAGGAAAACTGACCCTGCTCAGTTTGACTGCCTTGCACCATGCTGGAGCAGACTGTGCACCCAGAGCCTGTCATCTGCTCACCGGCTGCCAGAGACCTCCACTGCCATCTGCCTCCAGCCAGGCAAATGCCAAGGGGGTACTGAGCCCATAGGATAAGGCAGCCCTAAACACTGTGCTGTGCAGCTTTGGAAAACATTTCCTCTTAAAATCGTTGGTAAAAGCCTTTGTGGGGAAGAAAACACATGAATGAAGTGCTCACAAGTGTGAGCACTTATCAGAGGTGGTTCATACAGATGAGCTACTTGGAAGGAAACCAGTCATGAGTAATGCCTTGATTTGAAAGGATGCAGAGCCTTCCCACACACAAGACTTAAATGATCCTTCACAGTGACACAAGTACTTCTGTTCCTGTTATGCATTATAGATTTTAAAGATTAAGGCTTTTACTTTGATCTATGAATTTGGCATAATGGCACTCTCTGTTGATAACCAAAGGCTGAATTGATCACCCTCTAACATCACAATGGCATTGGTATCCTGAGTTAATGACATTTTAGGAACATCTCTGCAGGTCAGATTGGCTAGTGACTGTTGTCCAACTGAAGCTTAGAGTTATAGATACTGCTGCTCATATGTGTACTATCTGTCTGATTCATTTGGTGAAACATTTAACTGAATGCTTCACAAGCATTAACACAGGCCCTAGTGACTACAAGCTCCTTTCCATTTGCGGTTGAATTTTCTGTTTACCTGTTGTCTGTGTAGATACTGTTGATTTGAATGTAGCATGGGTTTATCAGTATTCCCTTGCTCATCTTCACACTGAAACAGTTTTTTTTCTGATAGAATGTCCCTTGAAATTGTCAGGTATAGCCCAAACACTTCTAAATTTATTGTTTAAGTCTGCTGCTCTAATTATAGCTGAACAATATATTTTGCTATTTGCTGGTAGTTCTCTTATAAACTGCTAGAAGACCTCACTTCATTCAGAAGCTTGCCATTCAAAGTTTAGTCTAAAAGCAATTCATTTGAAAACAAGGTTTCCAGATGCATTCCTGAAATGAAGCATGGCTTTTTCTTTAAAAAAAAAAAATAGCTGAAAAAATTATTAATTCCTGCTTGTGGCTAATTCATGTCATGATGTTTAATTCCTCATTGAAACACCAGCAGAAGCAAGGCAAGTGCTCATGCCATTGCTTATGTTGGCACTTCAGGCCTGGAAAGGCCTGTGAGCATGGTTGTTAAAGGTGGCTGGGGTTGAGCTGGCAGAGCAGAGCTTGTCAAACTGTGCACATCATCAGCTAGGCAAATCCTAAAGGGATGCCCCATTTCAGCCTCTGCTGACTGAGGAAAGCTACCAGGCTAAATAAACATCCTTGAATGTCTTTAGGCTGTGCTGACGACTGTAACATAGTCACCTATTTTACTGCAAAAGGGAAAAAATATTATTTTTTGATGCTCATTCTGAGCATATCTTGTTCCCAGTGGATGGACTAACAAGACCAGATAACCAGGGTCATCAGCCTATGACCTAGAAAATGCCTCCTTCCAAAAATGTGTATTATTCCTTGTAGTGGCTACCTCAGCTTCCCTGAAAGAAAGGGCTTTGTAGACAGACACGTTTCTTGTGAAGATGCTAGACCTAATTTCTGTAGGGGGTTTTGCTTTATGCATTAATTAAATTGGACACAAAATTTGCAACAATAAAATAAAATTCATGGACACGCTCTCTTAATTTTTCTCTTGGCTGGATACTTCCTTGCATTGGCAGATTCCTTGCTAAGGCAGATACCTTAGCATGAGAGAAAAATGGTAAAGCCTTTCCTCTTTCCCCCTCCATCTACCTCTTGTCCCACTCCACTCAGTTGCTGAGCACTCATATTTGTTTCTCCCTTTGTGGACGAAAAGGGCGAGGTTTAACCTATAAATTTTGCTGAATGTAAAATGAAAGTCATTCGTGTGTGAAGAGCAGCCATATGATATGCAAATCACAAAATCACAGACCATGTAGGGCAGCCTGAATTTGTCGTGGCTTTGGAACCAGGAGGAGATTTCAGTAGCTGGAAGGAGAAGAACAGATGACCGTCACTGCCAAAAGGAATGTGTCTGACCGCTTTGGTCCAGGGGAGAGAAGTGCCAGCCAAACTGCAGCAGAGGAGGAGGGGTACAGACATGAGTGGATATGGGTCATAGAGACAGCTTGGCAAAGTGAAGGCCTTATTAATCTCTTTTACAGGGGTTCAGAGAAATGGAGATTCAGGAGCAAACCTGCCAATATTGCAACTAACCCATGTTCCCGTTCTTCTTACGTAGGTCGTCACTTGGTTGTAGCATTATAAAGTGTTTGTATGCTTATGTGGGTAAGGGCTCAAGAAATGCCTCGTGTAAGGATTGCACATCACAGTAGGGGAAAGGGTGACAATCCAAAGCAGACACATTTTCATATATGTGTAAAAATCTCTTGCTTAGAAACATTTACCTGTCACAGAATTTGCATAAGTGGGTGTCCATTTCAGAATGGATTTTTTTTTTTTTAGCTTACCAAACATTCACAAACAGCAGAATATACATTTAAGGCAGCTTTAATAAGAGGCTTAGCCAAACACTTGCCATTTTTAGGGTGGGTCCTGACAAATTCTATGAGTTGACAGTGTCCCTAGTCTCATGTATTGAGATAATGAGGAATTTTACTGAAATTTGTTCAGTTAATATGCTGAAAACAAGCAACAACAAGTATTCATGCATTCCGCTCCTCCTCCTTCTTTCTCCTTCTTTCTGAAAACAAACCAAGCAAAAAGCCCTCCTAGATATTTTTTAGCACCATTAATGTTTATAGGAAGATAAACAAACCTCAACATTGCCCATACTGATTAAGTGTTAGAGTCTTGGCTGCTATTTGCAAATATATTTTTACTGCTCTCTGAGTTGCCATAAATGCCCTAATTTTCCAAGGTCCCTGTTTCTCAAGGCTCCATCTGATGCTCAAAGCAGGGGTGCACTGCTTTGTACATCTGAGAAGCAGGTTATTTATTCAGACAACAATTTCTACAGTGACAGATCTTAAACAAGCTAATTTGTTTAACATAACGTGGTTTAGATGTCCAAGATAGCTGATGAACTCGCTCTCTAGTCACCATCAGCTTTTTCCTTGGAAAAGAAGTAAAGGCCCCTACAGAAGTATGTAGAAAAATGATAAAACTCTGTCAGGCTCCACCTTTTGATACCCATCTTGGAGAAGAAGATGGGAATGGAGGCACTGTACCTCAGGCTGCTCAAGTCTTCATAGCCAGGCAGTGCCCATATTCCTTCTATGAAGAAGAGACAAGAAGAGAGAAAGGCCCCACAACTAAAATTTGTTCCCAAAGATCTAGTTGTACAGATTGACCTGGCAATGGCTTCCTCCAAATATATGTATTAATCTTTATAGTGGCCACCTTAGCTTGCCTGACAAGAAGAGATCTGAGGCTTAACAGCCAGATGTGTTTCTAAAGAATATGCCAGAGCTAATTTAGGAGTACTTTCAGAATGGGCCCTGCTTTCTATATTGACTTGCCCACACAGTTACAACAGTGGAATAAAATTCACAGCTAGTCTTTTTTCATCTTACCACCACCACAATTCCTAGAGACAGAACCATCTGTGTCTAGATGTGTTGGCTGGATGTGCAGAAACATCCACATATTAAGTAGTGTAGGATCAAATAGAAGGCAGATAGTAAAATGACCCTGAAAAGAAGCAGCCTGTCAGTGATTGAACAGTTTTAAAGCTCCCTGTAACTGTACTGAAAATATCTTGGAGATATTTTAATCCAGCTTCTGATAAGATAGCATGCTGTGTACTGCATTCAAAAGGATAATGTTTTCTCCCGAGTCAGCTTTTGCTGAGGAAAATAGTTACTTCCATTTTTTGTTGTTTGGGGTTTTTTTGTTTGTTTTGTTTTGTTTTTTGGGGTTTTTGTTGAGCAGCTCAGATGGAAGGAAGGAGATTTTAGCAAGTCAGCAGAAAAGGGTGGGGTGTCCTAAAAAGAATGATAAAATGGAAACATTTACTCCCTTGAATTGAAATGATTCCATTATCATTTGGATACAATATAACTTGGCAAATTCATTCTGTTTTCATAATCCTGGGAATTGTTAAATTTCTCACTGTAAAGGAGAGAACTGTAAGACAATTCCTTGAAAATCCCAGAGAGGTCTTCAGAGTAAATGTAAGCAAATCATAGCTTAAGGTTTTAAATTCTGGCTTTTATTTGAGCAGGGGAAAAGAGTCACCCAAGAGATTTCTCAGCTTTATGCTCCGAAATAAGTAATTCTTTGGTGGGCCAAATTTTTCTAAAGCATCAGCTAGAGTAGGAACAATTAGGTCTGTCTGTTTTCATACTGGACATTAATGACAGCTTCCCTCTTCTGATCACGGTTGCCTTTGTCACCAGAATTGTGTAGATGTGTTTGAAAGAAGTTTTAATTCCCACCTTCATATTACCCTCTTGGGAGGGGTGTCTTTCCGTGTAGTGACAGAGGATGGGAACCACATGTGGTAACAATAGTTCTGAGGGATGCCCGTAGCAGGAACTGAGAAGAGATCCAGATTATAGAGAAGCCTCCCCACTTCTGCAGACATTTTTATCTCCTATGGATTTGGGAGTCAGTGGGACCAAGCTGGTAGTGTACAGTTTTGCTCTTCAGCTTCACAAATACCTCTGTTAATGCTGGTTTCATCAACAGCATCTCATCCTGACTGGCTCCCCTATTATTTCTTCCCAGTAGGATTTCTGAGAACTGCTTACACCAAACTCAAAACAATACAAAATACCTTCGTATCAATGACACAGTGAATACCATGTACTTATTCAGGGGCTAAGGAGTCTAAGGACCAATCCTTCATTACTTGATGCATAATTATTTTTCATTCTTTTCAAATGCAGTAAAATTCAAATCTTCAGAGAGAAGAATTTTGTAATTAAGAAGCTTTGAAGTGGGGTATAAACAAGAAGCCAGAATTCACAAGTATTTCAGTGCAAGCCCCCTAATAAAGAGCCATATGGGAAAATCATAAGCTGGTCTAAGGTTTCATGTAGCACTTGAATGTGGCCAAGCTCTAAGCATTCTCAAGAAGCAGAGAGATATAGGGAGTGAAAAGCTTCAGTTTTTCCCATAGCTCCTCATCAATCCAGAATCAAATCCAGTCTCTCCTTGTTCTTTGATTAGTGCTTCAAATTTACCTATGTGAATGTTCTTCCGTGCAGCAGAAGAAGCAGCAGTGATTCTCACTCTTGTTATGTATAAGTGCCAACAGTATCTGCTGCCACTTCTGGCTTCTTTGCACTGGTACCTGTCTCCTTAAATCAGACACATGTTGAGAATCCCAAGCAGTAGTTGCTAACACAGCCTGTTATGCAAAATGCAGAAATAGGGCTGTAAACAAAATGATGGAAAGAATTACCACAAGCAGACTCCAGTGTGAGACAACCTGTAGCCATATGTGCATGTGAGTGAGACACTGCTGTGGGTTTCAGACAGCCCTCCCAGGTGCAGTGATTATCTTTCCATTGTATGGATACACAATCAATAAATTGCAGGAGAGAGTAGAAAGCTATTTCTCTTTCTTACAAGAGAAATAGAAGCTAACTTTCACTTGTGTGTTGGTGTCATGGAGGGTACAGCTGGTGCAGTGGAGAAAAATAACAGGGTCTGGAAACTGGCAAAGCAGATGTGATTTCCTGCTAATAAAGTGAGGCCTCTGGAGTGGTAGAAGCCAAGGAAGAGCTGGCAGAGGAAGTATCTCCCCCAAGGGCTGAAGGAGTACAGCTGCCATTGCAACTCAGCCTTGCCATCTCAGAGCTTTGCTCCTTAGCAGCCAACTTCATTAGCAGTGAGACGTCCCATGGTGTTTCACTGCCTTCTGAAACAGACTGTTCAGCACACCTCTTGTCTTTGGAATGGTTGAAAAGCTACATGTTTCAGGATCAATTCTCTGAAAACCCCTAGATAACAAAACTGTAGCATACCCCTGGCATAGTGAAGTCCACAACTGCCCTGCAGCCAGCAGTAGCCAGTGACACCTTTCTGGCTGCAGTGACTGGGTGGCTTATACCCATTGTGTTAGTCAGAAGAGAACTGTGCTTATAGGGAAGCACTGTTTAGATATGATAAGAAAAGATGTGGCTGGGCCATGTTTCTGTGCCAGACAGGAGAGCTCTGCTGCCTCACCTGGCCACATATAAACAAAGAGCCCTGGGTGTCAGTGAAGGAGCTTCAGGATGCCTACTGTCAGAGGTGGCAACAATGATAGCCCTCAGCACATTTCTTGTCATGGGAAAACAGTCACAGCCAAACGGGAAATGAGTTTATCTGCCTAAGACACTACCATGATTAGAAACTGAGTTACTTTACCTGCTTCTCCCTCTCCATCCCTTACCCTTTGACACCAAATGAGGATTATTGCTGTACTTTGAAGCACACCATGTGTGTGATTTGTAAGTGACCAACCAAGAGGAATCACAGTCCTGGGCTGTATCCCAAAGTCTTAGCCATTTTGTTCCAGAGTTACAGAAACAAAAAACAAGGGAGACACATGTCTACCATTTCCACTTTCCATCTCCTTAAGCCAGTTTATTCATCTAAACTATTCACAAATGAATTGCTGTTGATGTCTTGGTGTCTTCAACTGCAAGTCCAAGTGATGGTACATCTCCTTTTTGGGTAAATCAAACTGAGCTGTTTTCCAGGCCCTGAGCATCTGGTTCCTGCTGTATACTGACCTACTGAGCTGTGGCTCTTGTCCATCCAGGGGTCTTAGTCATCTCATTATTCAGAATGTGAATATTCAGGAAATACCTCAGTGTTCATAATTTATACTGCTTACTTGACCATCTCACCCCATCAGTGCTTTTGTACTCTCATCTACTCTCCTAAATATTTTCATGATGCCCATGTACCTCTGCCAGCAAACATCTTTATATATGCTTTATTGGGTTTTTAACAATAGGTTCAGGAGCTTTCTGCCTTTTCATCAACCTTAGGTCATATGTTTCCAAATAAAATCAAGCAGATGGCAGTACTGTGCTTTATAAATTTGTTTGTTCTGCTTCCTGTCAAGAGTGAAGTCTGGAGTGACACAGATTAGGTGTAGATAGGGTTCAAGAGCATCTGGGTGTCCCCTTCTGGATGGAGCAAAACTGTCAGGATAAACGTTAGCAGTTCAGTTTGTGTGTATGTCAGATAATACATAATTTTTGTGAACAGTGAGAAGATGCCTGTTTAGGGACCTGTGTTTTGGATTCTTTGTTATAAGCCCTTAATTACACCAATCAACTCTCCTTCACCAAGAATAGAGCACATGACAAGCTTGGGAAGAGGTGCCAAGCCATTAGGATTGCCTAAAGAAAATCAGAGCTGAAATTTAGTTTCAGAAAGTTCTGTTCAAACCAAAGCTTAAATAAAGCTATACTTTAATTTGGGTATAGGGAAGCTATATGGATATGTGGCTCAAAGAGCACAAGAACAAATCACTAAGCATGCATCTCTCATCCCTATCTTCCAACTCTAGAAGATTTTAGAACAGTTTGGACAATTGTAGTTTTCAGAGCTTTTAGAGAAGGACCCCTGAATAACACAAAAAAATGCAGAAAAATTTATCATATAAGCAAAAATATGGCCTCTCTTATTTTCCAGTAAGTCTGAGTAAAACTCTTGAATTCCTTAACCTTGCTCCCTTGAATGTTAAATTGTAGTCAGGTAGGCTGCATACTGGTCTGAGTGGAAGGACAGAAACTAAAATAATAGCACAGGAAAGATGATTAACTGAACCCTTGTTCTGAAAATGCACTCATTATTTTGAAGAAGTGCAGAGATGCTAATTTTAAGGTGCCAAGAGTTATGGGTGGCAGCAGAAAAGCATGAAGATAAATTAAACCACCAGAACAGCATTTGATAAATAACAGATTGAAGAATAACACGTTGAAGAATAATTTGCAAAATATGTTTACTTTAAGCTTAGGTCTTGTTAAGAAAGAGATTATTTTGGTGATTTGGCATTTGATGAATTAGGAGAGATTGTTTGACTAACACCCCAAGCCAAGTGGCTGACAGGTGAGAGATGAGACAGGCCTGTATTCAACTACTGATTGACTCTATATAGAAACAGTATTTTAAGTGTATGAAGTTTAATTTGGCTGCTGTGCACAGCCGTGCTGTGTCAATTGTACAAACTGGGTCAGGATGGGTGTTTACACATGGACAGGATTTCAGAGGTCATGTTTCCCATTAGCAAGGGTCATTATCTCAGTTTCTGGTACAAGGCTAAAAATGGTCTAGTAAGTGTCAAGTATTAGGTCCCTGAGATCAGGAAATGAGGCTCAGCAACAGCAGGAATAGCTTGCTTATAGATGAGAGACCTCCAGATTTTGTCTCCATCACATATGTCAAGATGCCCTTATACAAAGGCTAAGAAATTAGTCCTTCTCTGAGGCATTACCTATTTTAAAACAATATTTTATAATCTGATGGAGCTGTCGCCTGTCCTACCTGCTGAGTCTGCTGCTGAGAAGTGCACTTTGCTTCTACTGACTGCCAGCAGCTCTTTTGCAAACCACTGACTCCCAAACTCTAGCCAGCTCCATGTGGCAAATCTGCAAAACCAGTGATGGTGAACAAGTTCTTCTGAGGCCACCACTCAGTCTGCAGCACCTCGTGACAGGTTGTCAGACAGAAGGACCTGGCTCTTGCTCGTCAGTTTAGAGACCTGAAAGCAAGAAGAGTGATGATCACAAACTTTGTTGTCTCAAAATTACAGTATCCCAGAACATCAATTTAATAGTCACTTGTCAAAACTGTGGTTTTGTTGCTTTTGGCCTCCCAAGACTTGTGTTTTGGTTTTGATTCTTTTTAAGGAATAGAGAGAAAATGCACCTGCACTGCCAAGCACTAGGAAGGTTCAAAATGGTAGTGAAGAGCCTAGCTCATGTGCATCCATGCATAACCCCCAAATGTAAAAATTATGTACTGGACAGTGTGTGTGAAATACCAGACCTCTCTCTAGGGCTGTCAGTGTGAGTCCAAGACTGTCAATGTCTTCAGAAACCATGGCCATCACAAATGCCCCATTAGTCAAGGGTTAGCTGGTCCCACAGCTGTCACTGCGAGTGCCTCTCTTGGGTTCCATGTACAAAGGATTTACTTGCCAACACCAGTCTTTTTTAGAGAAGGGGATAGTGGGGTGGCAGGACCATCTGCTTAGTTTCAGAGGACCAAGTCAGGGCCAGAAAGTAATTACAAGTGTGTTACAGGAAAGATGTAGCATAGGGCCATTTTGCAATCCCCTGAAGAGAGACTGGACCAAGCTGTGCTTGTAGCTACACTGAAATTCACTGTGCAGGGCTTTCTCTTCAGGGATGATACTCGGAGGTTACATTGTCTGAAAAAGGTAAATATAACTTCAATTTCTTCAATATCCTGTGGTGATATTGAAGATATAATTTTCTATATGTGTATGTGAAGCCACACAAAACCTTCACAACAAAAATGAAATGTACGAACTATTATAGCAACAGAAATTAAAGCCTGGATATTTAAAACTCTATGTTAAAATTCAGAATCACAAAAGAGAAGCCAGATTTAAAAAAAAAAAAAAAAAAAGTTTAGCCACTCATAGAATTCAGTGGGTGAGCTTAGTACTTTTACTTCCTCATGTACACAGCTCTGATTTATATACCAAAAGACATTTTCTTGGATTTCAGTAGTTTCAGGGGGAATGTGCTTGCTTGGTAACATGATTTTAATCCTATATCTTATACCCTCTTGAAACTAGAAGAAACAGGGAAGAATAACACAAATCATCACATACTGAAACTTGACTTTTCTCATGGGTGCCATTCTCACAAAATAAGTGAAGGGGGGAAAAAAAATGAAAGCAAAGTTTTAGTGAGTAATTGTTTTGCTAAAGATTTATTTCTTATTTTTTCAGGAAGGACCTAAATATTTCAAAAGCCCAAACATTTTAATTTTCAACAAAACTCCCCGCATATATAAGTTTTAAAGACAAGTTTAAAACATCTAAAAGAGAATTATTTCAGCTTTTCAGAATTCTCCATAGAAAATAAACTGTTTCCTTTAATCTATTTGCCCATTTGCCTGATCTCTATAAAGAGCAAGAGAAGCATACTTTTACACTCTATGCTCGCACTCTGTAGCCAAAATATTTCTGCTATTTCATATAAAATACACAATTACAAGTTCTTTTACATAAGCTTCTTGGAGTTTATTGCTTGTAAGCCTGAACTGAAGACAGTAGGCACTATTTTGTTTTGAGTTGTTATATATTTTGACATTTGTCTAAGGGGATAATTCATGTTGCGCTGCAGGACTGTTGTTTAAATTCTAGCAGGAAATATGTCTTGTTTTGAAAGAAAGGCTTGTTTAAAATCACAGATCTAGAATTTGAAGCCAAATAATAAGGCCAAAAAAGGGAACAAAAACAATTCTTACAAGATGGACCTCTAGGCTTAGAATTGCCTGATGTGTGAGCTGTCAGAAATCCAAGCTCCACCATGAGCAGATAAATGTTTTGCAAAATCCCTAAGTTAGGACTTTCTTGGCAGTATGCATTTCCTGAGCAGCTTTTTAAAAAATGTAATCCCTTACAATTGCAAAAAGCTTTCAAAATGGTGCCTTCCTGCAGCAGAAGCAGAAATGCCATGAAAGGGCCTATCTTCAACATTTTGCTTGTGCTGGTATAGTCACTTATTTCCTTGCCATTTCTAGAGCTAATAAAGGTGAGGATCTCTTTGATTCAGCTGTGATACATGAAGTTCCTAAACATTTTTTGTGTCAGACTTACTGAGTGTCTATGAGATAGAATACAGCATCTGGAAACTTTGGTGGATCAGTCGCTAAAGAGGTGAATCCCAGGTGCTGGGTATTCTGTGTAGGAGAATAATGTGAGTGATGAATGACCAACAGTAATGTGAGAAACAATTATTAATTCTAAGACTCTATGTACAGATGCACTCAACACTTTTAGGTTTTGCTAATATCATTTATTTGTCTGCAGGGTTCACACCAAGATAGAAAGGTAAGTATCAAATATTTGGAATACTTCAAAACCAGTTCTGTATCTTAAATCAACTTTTGATTAGGGGATTTCTTTCACAGGATCTAGGACTGTAATGCGGAAGACCTTTGGTGCCATTGGGCTTTTTCTTGGGGAAACTCCTTATTGAAGTTTCACAAGTAGGAAAAGATTGTGGAAAAGATGGACTGGACTTAGGAGGAATGAGGCTACCCCAGACCTGCACTTAAATGGGGTGTATATATAGCAAGGCCTCATCTCTGAAGAAGGTTGGTCACACTGGCTTCATCTGCCACAAATCTCACAGAATCATAACCAGCTGTATGTGAATAAGAGGTATGGGTGGCAGGGACTACAAAGAGAGAAGGCTCAGCTGATGTCTCTTTAACAGGAAGGGAAGAGGAGGGTGTCCTGCAGCTTCAAGGTAGCTTAGCTTATACAAAGAAGAAGGTTTGCAGCAAAGTTATATGATGCCTCTCTGGCAAACAGAAGACAGGCTTGCCAGCATATATTGTGGAATTCTGTAGTCTCTGAGATGAACACCTTTCCACTGGATTAAGAAGGTCTTGTATTCCAGCTCTCTAGTATATGCAAAGCTAGTTGTTAGGAAATGGAGATGCAGTTGCAGTGAGTGTTAGTTGGCTCTGAGCACAGAGCATTAGCCCAGTGGCTTACTAGCTTCATGCAAATTTTTTGGTACACTCAGTGCCTAGAAGTGAAGCCATGAGCAGTAACCTCATGGTTGTGTGGAGAACTATTCAGTCTAATGCTAGGGAATGCTAAATTAAGTTCTGTATTAAAAATAAATAAACATTTTGCATTCGCTCCTCCAGTGACATGACAGTTTCAGATCCTCTCTGCTCTGGTCTTTAGAAGTCTTATTTCCCATCTGAGATGAAGCTATGGTTCACTTATGCTTAATTTAAATTGAACACCTAGGGGAAATCAGGATACACAGTATATGCAGTGCTTAAGATGGACTGTAATTCTACTGAGGGACCTGCCAAAGAGGTCTCCTCAATGGACAAAGGTGTTTGGAGAAGGGTGGTGCCCTTGCAGTTGTGGGAGACTATTTCTCCATATTATCAAAACAGAAGTCTGTAGCTCAACTAATCCCTGTAGATCTTGAGAGTAGGAAAGACTCTTGTCTTCTAAGCCAAATTTATAAAATTTCCAAACATCTTTTGTCTCTTAAGATCAAGCAACAATAGGCTTCCTTTTCTCAGCTTCATCTCTGTTCTCTGAAATGAGAAGTATTAGTTCCCTGGGGGAGAGCTGAAGAAAAGTAAAGTAAGATGTGTACAATTACTGCTTTCTGAAAAGCAGGTGGAGCTGGGCCAATACAAATGGTAAGGTTCAGTTCTTGATAAGAATTTTTCAGAGCAGCACTGAAGGGCAGACCCCACAGGCCTAATTCAACTACACCACTCCATGTCACCAAAAAAAGACTGAGAAATTTGTTTGTGAACTACAATTTCTTTCTCAGTCATTTTTCAAAAACATTCTCTAAAAGACAGCATTTTCTTCCTCATCTCATCTTTCTGTAGCATTGCTGGTTGCCAGAGAAGGCTTCACTGGGGATCAAATGCAGATAGTAAGTCAGTGGTGTTTAAAGACCAAGCAATACCCTACACTCACCCCAGTTTCTCCCTATACTTGAACAATTTGCAAATGCTTCCACATTGGTGAATTTTAAATCTCTCCTACCATTCCTGCCCCAATGCCCTGCCCTACAAGTGAATATCCACAAAAGTCTGTAAGAAGAGGGGAGTGTAGCAGAGGGGTTTTTCACCCAAATCAGTTTATTCACCTGCATCCAATGGATTCATACTCTGGTAATTTAGAATATGGTCTTTACAGTTTCCAGGATGGCTCCAAATTTCCATGTCCTACTATTTCCTCTCTCTTTCACCTGGGCAGCTAAGGAACCTTGCATCTCTTCCTAGGGGGAATATGGGCCAGGAAATATTCTGGTTTTTTAATGGAGGCAAATATACTTGTCCTTCTCACACTGCACATCTCTGCAGGCATTGTTCCAGGCTGTCTGTGAGCTGGGATCCATCTGAAAAATTGTCTGTACTCAGCCTTCCACTATAGTGGAGCTGCCTATTTTGGGCATTTGCAAAGTGTCCTCTGCTCTGCTGCCTGTCTTGCTCTCAGAGGGCCTTTTAGCACTGGTGGGGCTTTCAGGTGTTTAGTGGGAAGTTTAAATCCTGCTGAAAGGTGTACTGCCTCTCCCTTGCTTTTGAACTATTCTTTACTTATCCATACTGTTGATAAGGATGGGGTTTGTTCTAGAATGGATTTTAAGAAGAAAAGAGGAGTTTACTGTGCCTTGGGGCTCTGTGATTTTAATAATTGCTGCCTAACATCCTTGTACTTTACTTTTGAGGGGGAAAAAATGGGCTCCTTCAAGTTCTTGAAGGATGGCTAGTTTTGAAATTAAATTATACAGCTCTACAATTGTCAAAACACATACGTGTTTATTGAGTATTTTAATGTGTTAGTGCAGTTTTTAAAAGGCCTCTTCTTCCAGTCAAGCTGCCAGGGATAATTTCAATATACATTCAGAGTCATAAATGAAAATACTGCTGATGAATAGTGTCCCTCACAGAGCCTATGACAGAGAGCAAGTTAAACTGTGTAACTAGACTAAACTTTGTATAATTCAGAGGTTCCTATTTAGGACACTACATACTGCTTTCTTGCTCAGTAGTGCCATCGTTTTTTTATATAAAAACAAAACAAACAACACTTGTTACCATAGTTATTAAGCTTTTGAAAACAGAAGAATCAAACTCTGAAAACACAGTGAGAGCTGCTTCACGCAAAGCAAACACTGACACAGCAACCTCACGGCTTACTCTGTATTCAAAGCACAGCACACATCCACAAAAACCTTGCTGCAGCTTACTAGAGCAGCGGCTTACAAGAGGATGAAATATTTTATAAAGGGGATTTAAAGAAAATGAAAAAAGAATACATGAGCATGCAGCGGTTAGTGATAACTGTTCCCCTTAGCTCCATGCTGAGCTTCAAAATAAATATCCAAGCCTATCCAGCAAAAAGAACTGTAACTGCTGAACTAGTACATGTGTGGGAGACCACTCTTCCAGTTTAAACAGGTATCTTTATGCTGTATAATTTAATTGTGAGGCCAATAGTTGTGTATTTGTTTTTAAGAACTGCAGCCATTATGAATTTCTAAGTATTTGTTTGGGTTTTTTTTTAAATAATTGTAATAATTCATCTGCCTGATTCATCTCTAACCCTCTTCAGCAAAGAGGAGTGAGAGACATGTCCATAACTTTCTGGTCTAGGCTAAAACATTTCCTTGTATAAGAAGAGGTGCAGTCTCACAACTTTTCTGATGGAGAAGGATGGTTGGCCTGAACCTGGTTCTTTCACATGACAGATTATCAGACTGCTGAATTGCTGCTTTACAAGAGCCCGGGAACATCACCCCCACAATCACCATGTTTCTCCTCTAGCTACGCTTAGTTGGAGTGAACCATGAGAGACAGGAATGTCAGGTAATAGGTACAAGGTCTTGGTAGGACTTGAGCATGAGCAAGGTGTGAGCTGGTTGCAGACATCAGGCACTAGAATGTTAGCTGAGGTGTATTTCATGGCAAATGTGTTACCTTCTGTTAGCTGGGCTGGTAACTGATTAACTGCAATGTATCAGGTAAAATCCCTGATCTTGTATCTCTTTTTTTTGCCAAGGGGGACTTGGCCACTGCCTACACAGAACAGCTAAGAATAAATGTCACCAAGCATCTTTCCCCTCATACTTTCAAAGGGTTATTGTGAACTTTCTCACAGATTGATACTGATAATAAGATACTGAAATGAGAGTTGCAGGTAGTGTCATAAAAATTGACCTTTTGTATAGAGAAATTGCTCTTCTCCCATAGCAAGGAATTCCTTTTTTGGATGGGGGATTTTTTTCAGTTCTTGCCAATAGAATATATGCCATCTATGAAACTGAACCTAGAGAATACACTTATGCTAAAGTCAGGATAGCTATCTTTTTATTCCTCATAGTTTAAAAAGAAATTTTGTATAACTCAGCAGATTCCTTTGACTGCTAAGGCCAGAGCTTTCCCCTGCTGCTGCCTGAGCTGCAGCAGAAAAGCTACTTGTGAGGCTGGGCCATGAACCGTACTACAAATTGATTTTTAAAAAAGGGTAGGGGAGGGGTAGAGCACAAACCACCCAGCAAGACCTGCTTTTTTTTTTTTTTTTTTTTTTGCCTCCTAGGACTACAGAGAGAGTTTCATACTCCTATAAAAAGTGAATGTCCCATAGGCAGTAGAGCTGTTTCAATTCAGTGACTTTTTACAACTACCCAAGACTCACTTTGCATAGGGTACAAGAAAAAAAACAGGCATTCAAGGAGTGAGGCAACAAAGAATTAAGGCAGAGGTCACAAAATCTGAAATAAATGTCATTGTGGGAAAATGATCAAAGCCTGCACCCAGGGAAGATAGATGTAGACTGCTTAAAACAGCTGTGCAATTCTTTAGGGACTGGAGTTTTCACTGGATTTATGTTGCAATTGTTCTCATGGTTCATGCTTTCTAAATCCATAGCTTGCTCTGACTTGTAGTGGTGTAAACTTGATGAACTGCTGCTTGGGTCATTCGATATTTAGTTCAGTAATTTAAACGTGGCAGGGGGTTCCCCCTCAATAAAATAAAACTGTGAAGAAACACTCCAGGCTCTTCTGCAATACTAACTTAATTCCATAGATCTAAAGATAAGAACTGAATAACAAACAGATAAAATACACTTGAAGAGATTAAAAGGCTTAAATCAATAGCTTTTTATAGAAATAATTTTTTTGATCCTTGTGGAATGTGATAGAAAACTGAGATGCAATGTATTTGCGACCATCAATGGAGTGCAGTTCAAAAGGCTTAAGTGCATCCTGGAGGACTTTTTGAATGGGAAATTTGCAGGTCATCTTCTTCTCAGTGGTGAAATCCCTTCTGGTTTCTCCTTGCCACCTGCCAAAGGAGTAACTCTCTTCCCCAAATCTCCGAGTGTGTTTGATTTTGGCCCCTGCTCCAATTTCCCAGCTGTCACTTGAAGGCCATTTTGAAGATTGGAGTACCTTCTCTGCCTCCCCTACTGAGCCCACAAAAGCCTCTGAGAAAACTGGGGGATTTGCCAAAGCATGCAGGCTCTGAAGGAGTCCCCAAAATCATGGCTGCCCTTGCAGAAAGAGCAAGCTTGGCACCTCTGACGAGGCAGTCCTGGGAAGCAGAGCTAGTTGGGGAACCAAGAACCTACCACAAGTCTTTTTTTGCATGTGTAGGATTTGCAGCTTTTCTTGCGCAGGTCAGTGGCCCCATTTCTGCAGTGTCCAAATGGTTCTGCGTCAACAATCCCAGGCACTACACCCTGGCACTGTTGCATCCTCCCCTTATTTCTCTCAGGCCCCTGCATTTGCCCATTTCCCTGCAAGCATGTTGAACCGTTATTGGACCAGATGAAATTGAGAAAAACCAAACAAAGGTGGTGTTACTCTGCAGTAGAATTTCTAATCTGTTAGACATCCAAAGTCAGATGACTGCCTAACAGTGCATTAGGGTTTAGTAGCTTTTTAAGCTAAAAGGTGGAAGTAGATGGATTCCATACGATATGAAAATAGTCACCATTCTCTTTACATGCAGTCATGGCACTAAGTCCCTGAGTGAAGGTCAGCAGATGAAGAATTGTCCCTGTCTGAGCATCATAATCCTTAATCACTTTTCAGTAGTTAGTCTGCATGAAGTGGTTGTAGGAGATATGTCCCATGTCAAAGATTGCTCTGCTGTGCCCCCCCTTACAATGCATTTGATGGATTATTTCAGCTTCTGCTTTTGAAACTCTCAGAAAAGTGAAATAGTTATTATACCTCTCTGCCTGCTGTATCATCAAGCCATGTCCTCACCCAAGCAGCACTAGAATGTTCAGTTTATACATGGGGCTTTGGTGTGTGCATCTCATGTGTCATTTCTGCACATTTGCTCAGGTACAAAGGACTCATGATAACCCTTATAACTATTAGTTAACAGGGACCTTATAGTGATTGTCACTGTATTAGTGTGGAAGACTACTCTAAGTACTATTTGTGTTTTTTGTCATTAAAAAAAATGCCATCCAAATATCACAGTAATAAATGATGCACCATTTCTTGCATAAAACCTGAGTTTGAGGCTCATGGGCTGGCATTCACTTCAGACAATTCATAATTTAAATGCATAAAATATTTTCTAACTTAAAAACAAAGTAAAATCCATCTATTCACTCCTTCAAGGTATCTATCCAAACCATACTGAAATAATGGGTAAACTTTGTGTGAAGCCCATGGAGAAAGGGAGGGATTTCACTTGAAATTCAGCCCAGATTTGGTCAGGATCTGGCCCCACTTTACTAGGTTGGTTGAAAAACTCCAGAGACCTGGTTCAAATTGCAGCTAGTGAACACTGTGTACTATTATCCACGTGTAAATTGTCACAGGAAGAGGCTTTTTTTTTCCCCTCTCATTTATTGAGCTCTGTGTCACCTTTTTTAGACCTCCTTTGGATGCTGTTGGTGAAACGAGGAAAATACTGCATAAAAAAGTAGAAGAGAAAATTTAATGTTTGAGGGTTATCTTAAGAACTGAGTAGGAAACTCAGGTGGTCAACTGGGATAAACAAGATAGGACATGTATCACTCTGGAAATAAATGCCAGGAAGATACATGTCCTTCTCCTGGCTCTGACCTTTGGTTTAGAAGTTATGTTGATCTGAACTGTTCCCTTCTGTCATAGCTGAACCCAGATGGTTCTTCCCACATTATCCTTCCTTACATGCACACATTTGTTTTACAGCACCATTTGCAGCTCAGAGAGGGGCTGGAATAAACTCCTTAAAATCTTTTGCACTATGGTTCATTGATGTAGTTCCTGATCCCAGCTCATGCATGCTTGAGTTTAGAAGTTTGATGTTATAGACCAAGACCAGGAACACCCTTAACTGGCACCAAATTCATGAGACAAGGACTGTGGACTGCTTTGAATTGTCACCTGCCCATGAGCAGATTGTTTTATGTTCTGTCCCTACTCTGCTTCCCGCTAAAGCCAGAAGATCTTGCACATGACCATCCATCTCTCAGAGAGGTTTGGAGGATTAAAAAGCTAATACTGCTACAGGCCAAGGTTTTGTAAACTGATACGAGGCTGATGAAATTGAGCTGAGAACCTAAAGAGTTCCAAAATAATGCTCTGAATATTAGAAGTGTGGCACGTTTAACAGTAATTGTATTGAAATAAATAGATTTATGTTCACTTCCACAAGCCTCAACATGATTGAAAAAAACACTGCATTTCCTGGTCATTTGAACTGTCAGAGATGGCCTTTACTGCCATTTTTTCCAAGTTTCATAATTTGTTACAGGAATGAAAGAAAAGTTTTAAAAAAAAGTATCCCACATGAGTTTTTAAACAGAGAAATATAAGCCTCCTTAAAATAGGTTAGCATAATGTTTTATAAATTTCAGAGAAATATAAAGATTTTGGCATGTCATGCAAAAGACTGGAATCACTGTAGAAATCTTTCATCCAACTCTGAAAAGCAGGCTTTTTTATCTGCTGTCTGATGCTCAAAATATCCACCTTCAAAAGTGAACTTCCCCATCCCTCATGAGAAGAGTGATCAGAATCTCCTTAGCACTCTACTTGTTCCCATGTTCCTACCTCTTACTGCATCCAAACCAAAAAAGATATTTAAGAGGATTAAGTCCAAATCAAGTTTAAAACTCAGTTGCTTCTTCTTCCAGAATGATTGGAATAATTTACAAGAACATTTTCTCTTTTTCATCTTTTTTGCACTGTTTATGAGCTGACAGAGCTGTGCTCGTACTTTTGAGTGAAGATCAAGAATGGAAAACATAATCTTCAAGGTGCCTTAGAAATTTTACATAGAAAACCATTCCTGTTTTCCATAAATATCTTGCTGTAAGAGTCAGGATCAAGTGTCTGGAAGTATTTTCTTTTGACAATGAGATAAAGATATTTTTCTTTCACGTAATGGAAGAGTTATTTAATTTTTTAATTAGGAAAAATAAGAATCTATGTGACTTACTAGTCAGCAGAACAAGATTTTTACAGTTGCTAATCAAGGGGCACATGTTGCTCACATATTGAACTTCTGTTTGCTGCCCTTATCTTGGTGAAAGACATGTTTCAGACAAAAAACGTAGCCAGGACTTTGGTCTTCTGATGTGTAGGGGGGGAAAGAGTCCAGTGATGTCTTGTTGAGAGGAGTGGGCATGAAATAAATAGTGGATTGGCCTTGTCTATTATGTGTTTATTCGTGTTATCATATTTGCAGCATTTCTGTAATAAATATAAGCCTATCCTAATGTAGAACAATTTTATGAAGCTTAAAAATTACAGTCAAGTGACTACTTCTAAGCAGTTGTGGAGTCATCTTAATGCAAGGCAATAATTTATACATTTGGAGTGCAAAAATTGAGAGATTGAGAGAAAAGGAGGTCTTTGCAAAATGTCATTCTTTGAAATGAGGAAGTATTTGCAAAGTGTTACCTCTTTGAAATGCCTGTCCTTAGTCTTTACTCCACAATTCCTGGAGAACAGGCAGAGAACAGGAGCAGGAGATTAGCTACAGTGACCAGCAGAGGAGGAGCAGCTACATAGGGTGGGCTGGAATCCCACGATGTGACATGACAGTACTGAGAGAGGGAGAAAATACCATGCACAGGCAGTTCATTATATCAATAAAGTGTATATATATAAAAGTATATATACAAAATTATAATTTTTTTAAACTAATATTTTATAGATTTCATTTACAAAAAGCCCAAACAATCTTTGTTATCTCTGCAGTTCTAAGAATAATTTGGCATTTTAACTCCTTAGAAAGATGTTTGTTTGTCATCTGCTCATTTTTTCGGACTTACTTCATGAGGGAGACTTGTCAAAAATATTCCAAGAAGTGAAGTAATACAGGACAAAAAACTGAGTTTTTGGAATGTAGTGATATATATCTTTGAAAATCCTTGAAGCAGATGAAATGATAGAGGTGTTTCACAGTAGCTTCAGCAAGAACTTTCAGAACTTGTCACTTCAGAACAGCTGGAGCCTTGGCACAAACTCCCATGTTTAGTTTTTTCATTTAATTATTCCATGGTTCTCCCCCAAATTATTTCATTGTTAACATTAAAATGAAAATAAGCAAATTTACTGTACACTTAGAAAAATATAAAGCCTTATCCTTGCCTTATGCAAACCTCTGTTCATATTCATAAAACTAAACTAATTTGCTTCAATTAAGGAAGCAGCCTTTAGTCCATTCTTCAACTAACAAATGTTACAATCAAGAAATATTGCCTTTGTTTCAGATAGATTTAAGTGTGAATGTGCCATAAATCTTTCTTCTCTCTTTTTTTCCCCCTAAACCAATCAGCAATCTCTATTCTCCAAGCTTTAAATTCACCTTGTCTTCACAGAAGTTAACTTTCCATCTGAGAGGCATAGTCTGTATTCTCTTCCTAAATATTTTCCATGTCTTTTGGCCATCTCATCTAAGTAAAAATAGCACAAGATAGTGTAGTCATGCAACCTGCCTGAGGATGGATTTGTTCATTTCTTTTACAGACTGTGTGCTTCACTTGAGAGTCTTGTATGCCAAAGAAGTTCTGATCTTAGCTTAAGTATTTCACTTTTCATACCTGCATGTTCTCACTGCTGGCTGAGGATTCAATAGAAAATTATAATTTGAAGGCGACAAGAAGCCTGCCTGAAACTACCAGGACTGGGCTGCTGTTCCCCTTAGTCTGCATTATTTTGTGGGATAGAGTTTAGGCAACATACATTAATACAGCTGATGCATTGCAATTAAAGAGAAAAAACATAAGACCACGCTCACCATTGCTCATTATTAATGATCATGTCTGTGTCAGAGGTTTTTTGCACCTCTGCCTATTAGCTTTTGAAGCTGAACATGCTTAATGAGCTTATTTGAGGGAAGAAAGATGACAATAAGATATTGGAGAAAGCAGATCCATGAAAAAATAATGATGATGGAAAACACAGTCAGTAGAAGGAAAGTAATTCATAAGAGAAAGGGATTAGAGACCTTTCCTTGCCTTTCTCATTTTCTCTCCTGAGAGTGAGGGAGTACATCCTTCAAAACTTTTCTGCACCATTTTTTTTTTCTATTTCAAGGACAAAATGGACCATTGCAGTAAATCAGTCTGATTTTCTTTGTAACATTAGCTACAAAACTTTCCCAAATTAAGCTTTGATCAAAACCATATGTGGAGGAGACAACAAAAAGGAGCCATGCCATGAAAAAATCAGCTGTTCTTTCTAGGTGAAATGTGTGTGTGGCCCATCCTATTGCTTGAATTTGGTGCAATTCAGAGCCCTATCAAGGCAGTTGTCACTCGATCAGGATGGTGGCAACATGCAGAGGCAGTGAGACAGGAGGTGGTAAGGTAAGGGATAGCTTTGCTCTATATAAATATCTGTTGGTTTTCATATGTCTTTTAGCTTGAGCTTCCACTGCCTGTGTTTTTAAATCAGGACACTGGGCTGGACAGATCTTTCATCAGAGGTAGTCTGAAAGCACTAAGTTCCAGGATCTAGAGGAATTCTTCCACATACATTTTTCATTGCTTTTCATCCAAGAAAAAGGTGCATTTTGCAAGTTTTATAAAAATAAGTTGACAGTTTTCTGTTTTTCCTTCCATGATTTAATTTTCTTTCAGTGAATTAATCTGTACAATATCCTCTTCTAAAAAACAAAATGGTATTGAGGCTCAAAGACTTTATTCTAAGTAACTGTATGAAACCTGCTCATTCCAAAGTCTTGTGAAATACTCATTCAAAGTAGATTTTACAAAGTTAGGAGCATACTGGCAACTTGCTTTCAAAGATAAGACTTTTCAGCATTCATAGAAAATCTTCCTAAATCTTCCTTTGTGCTTCCTTTGGTGTCTTGAAGGAGTACATTTGAGAAGACAGATTTCATTCCTGGGAAAGCACTGTAAATTGTTGAGTTTACAGGGTATTTTGAGACAGCAATGTGCAAATAAATTTTAGGGGAGAAGAAAAATGTGGACTCCGAGTAGATGAAGTATACATTTTTTGTTGCAGGAATAAACTGTATCTTTGCTTAGACCCTAGCAACTGTGTTGAGTCCTCTTATTTTATCTATCTGAAAAAATCCAAAGCAATGCCATAACAATTTAGCAGTAAGTCATTCCCATATAATGAACCATTCTGAATTTAAGGAAAATGTAGACAACCAGATGAAGGTCTCCTGCTGCACTCAGCAGCCTGTCCAGTTCTGTGCCTCCTCTTTTAGTTTGGGCAGTATTTCCCCTACTCTTGTTGCAGTTCTCTAAAAGTTCATTAAGTGCTTGCATGGAAGTACACAAAAGCTGCAGTCATGAGCTTGAAGTAACACTTGGTAGAAGGAAAATCCCCACGGAAGCTGCAGTTTCTGCAGCAATACTGGTGGTGTGAGCAAGATGAGAAAGCACAGTGTGGAGGTGTGTGTGGTGCCAGCAGATCATGCAAATTAAATATTCAGTCCCTCTTATTTAACTTCTGTCAGTGATTTCTTCAGCCAGGCTTCAGTGGTTTTAAAAGTGCAAACCTGCTGCTTTCTTCATCACTGGTGGGGCCGCTGGGACCTGCACTCGGCATGCTCCAGGAGAGTCAGCAGCTGCTTAAATCAGAGAAGGCATGTGGCTGATTGAATCACCTGTCACTTTGATTTATGGACCTCCAAGGTCATCTCTTTGTGGCCTGTAAGTGATTTTCTTTGGATGAAAAATATAAAAGAAGAAGTTGTAAATGACCTCTTTATTAAGAGAAAAGTAAATATAATTAACAAAGACTTTTTTTTTTCTTTTTTTTTTTTTTTTTAATTTAGCATGTAATTCC
>VWZN01021664.1:0-19470 GCA_013396955.1 Regulus satrapa | reverse complement strand
AAAAAAAAAGGGAAAAGAAAGTCTTGGTCCCATGGACATATTCACAAGTTACTGATCTATCTAGTGGTTTTTATTTGGTGGCTAAGTACATTACCACTTCTCTTCAGACTGAGCATAGGTACTTGCTCCTCAAACTCCTGACAGAGGTTTAAAATAAACAGCTTACAATGCACTGTAGGTGCCTGAGCTTCTAGTTCTAGTTTTGCTGTTGCCATTCACCCAACTAGCATCCAGGTCTTCATTTCATGCTCACTTTCAGGGCAAAACTTGTGGAGTAAAATGCTGTACATGAAAAAGAGGAAACTGTTGTGTAAGAGTACAGCAGGCATACCTGAGGTACTACTGCAAGAGTTCTCTTCCACTTTAATGAGGAATTATTTCTTTGTCTGGAAGAATGTATCTTTTTAAGCTTTAAACAGAAAGAAAGAAAGAAAGAAAGAAAGAAAGAAAGAAAGAAAGAAAGAAAGAAAGAAAGAAAGAAAGAAAGAAAGAAAGAAAGAAAGAAAGANTTAAACAGAAAGAAAGAAAGAAAGAAAGAAAGAAAGAAAGAAAGAAAGAAAGAAAGAAAGAAAGAAAGAAAGAAAGAAAGAAAGAAAGAAAGAAAGAAAGAAAGAAAGAAAGAAGCTAAATAGAACGTATTTTCATTTATCATCATTAGACTAAAATGAGTATGTCTGAAGAACTGAAGAGGGTTGTTTTCTTGTTTTTTCTTCCTGGCATCCTAGAAGTCATGTGAAAGAGCAAAACTTAGTCTATTTGTTTTATTCTTTACAAAGACTTTTCCTCGTGCCTTTCATTCCTTTCACCTATCACTCCTGAGTAGGAATGTTGCTGATTGCATGGATAACACTGAGTGCAAAGTTCCATGAAGACTCTCCAGTGCAGAGTTTCACCCTTGGTCTCCAGGTACCACATGCATCAAGTATCACTTCTATTTAAAGAAGAAAGAGCTTTTAAAGAGTGAGACTCGTGGTCACTGACTAATGTGGAAATCAGGGAAATGCCAAGGTTCTTGCCCATCAGAAATTCTCAAAATAACCAGAAATTCCCCATAAGAGACTCAGAGCTAAAATAAGTTATAGTTCAAACTATGCAGGAAATATTTCAGTAACTCAAAGTGTAGTTGCCAGAACAACATAAATAAAGGCCATTTACTACATAAATGAAACAATTTTTTTTCTGATTTTTCACCTTGTTAATGAATCAAAGTATTTTCTTGACACACACCAGGAAATGGTTTCACAGATCTGTGGAACTGTCAGTGGAACCTGTGCAATTTCTGCCTTAGCAGCTGAACTTAGTTCATTTCTGGCAAAGCTACTAAAGGGATCCATGGGGAAGAACTGCAGAAATACAGAATTTATAGAACTGCTTATAGCTCTGCCACAAAACTCTGACAGCTTAAATTAAAAGTAAAGGATGGATTAATTGTATGGGTACACATCATTATCACATAATTATTTCTCTATCATTTTGCAGATAAGACAAACCTGGTGATAAAAAAAGAAAATGCATCCTTTTAAAAGAGCTGTTTGGGAAACCTTAGCGATTGCTCTGGCTGACAGCCCTCGGGAACAGAAAGTCAGGGAAAGAGGATGAACTGATTTGAAATACATAATAGTTTTTTTACTTTCAGAGCCAAATCAATATTTGCCTTTTTTACTTTCCAGAAGTGTTCATCATAACTTTTCCATTATTCTCTGCCCTTCTGAAATTCTAGATTCCAAGCAGGACAAGAAACAGAAGTGCAGTAATGCTGTGAAAGAAATGGTTATTCCAGAAATTCTGGCTTCTCAGGAAGGAAATAAGTAGTATTTTATTTTCTATATAAAAGAATAAACATATACCTGCAGTTGCAGTGACCTTTCAGATTAAGCAAACAAGACAAGAGCAAAAAGCACTGTCTTTGTGAGAGGGTGGAAGGGGTTGACCCAATTGCTGCTGTCTGAAACACTGCTGAATAATTTATGCTTGTGCGAAGTAGATGTACAGCACAACCAGATTGCAGGGGCACATTCACTTTCACTGCGCAGGAGTTCAAATGTCAGCATAAGGCACCAAACTCAGGAGGGGGAAAAATTGAAAGGAACAGAAAAAAAAAGGATAGACGTCTTTTAATGACAATCAGTGTTCCAAATAGTAGCTGTCTCCTGGACTTCTGTGCACATAGGGAGTCAGGAAAAACAACTTTGAGTTGCTTCCTACACTCCCTGTAGCAGTGATACCCTCATAACAGGCAATTGCCTTGGAAATTTCACAGCCCATTTGCCACAAACCCAAGAGAGCTGCATAATTTGAATAGACCTAGACATCCAAACAGTTATCTCAAGCAAGGTTGCACTTCAGACTTACACTTTCAAGACTTGTTTCCTCTTATCATCTTTCATTCCATGTGCTGCAAGTGACTTCTATCAGGGAGAGAAAGCTTCTCTCTCCTTATCTGTCCCTGGGAGGAGCCCTCAAGGTCCTGCTGTGGTGACAGGGCCACCAGTTGGAGCTGGCATTGTGAACATGTGCCTCCAAAGAGGAGCATTGCTCCTCTGAGAGGCACACACTGCTCCATTTTGGGCAGGTCCATACCCATGCCAGAGATCACCATGTGCCAGGGGTGTCTGGTTCATTGACAACTGCCCAGCCAGATCTGATGCCAGGGACCTCAAAGCTGGAGAGACTGTGATATTTTATCACAAGAGGAAATAATGTTTTTCAAGAAGATGAAATGTCAAAGGGATGACGCTCTTGCTCAGCATTCAGCAGATTGTCAGTTTTATCTGCTCTTTTCCATAATGAGCATGTCTTTAGAGGGGGAAAATTGGCAAATTTTTTTCTCTTTTCTTGAGCAAAAAGTTTTTTCCTCAAAGTTGCATCATTTCTTGAACAAAATTCAAACATTAAATAACTACAGTTTGCTGTTGTTAAAATAATATTATTATTATTATTATTATTATTATTATTATTATTATTATTATTATTATTATTATTATTATTGTAGTATCATGCACTGTATATTTATATTTAAATATACTTTCTGGTTGTTACAATTATTTTTTACTTTTCTCCCAGAGGAGTTTTGCTTTATTGGCAGTAGCCAGGGATGTCAACTGTAGGGTTGCAGGTCTCCTTGTGGATTGACAGACATTTTACATTAATAAGCAGTTACTATTTTCTTCACCTTGCAGATGAAATCCAGACAGTGGCACAAGAAGGGTCAATTTTTTGTTGTTTTGTTTGGTGCTTTTGTCTTGGGGTTGCTCAAGGAGTTGGTGTAGGGCTGAGATTGATGATGGTGCAAACCATGCCCAGGAGCTCAATTCCTCCCAAATGTGTCTGTTGTTTTTCAGCCGTGGGTGAAAACAGGAGATTTGCTGCTTCTCTGAGTAAAATACTGCAGACACATCCTTCTGCAGCAGCCTGTGTTAGGGAGAGAAAGGCATTTGTTTAAAACATTTAAGGTATCAGCATAGAAATCTTGCTTACTGGTTACTGCTTTACAGTTCATATAAGCCTGTCACAGATATAATCTGTCTGTGGTACTTGCCATTTTGAAGCATGACTTTTAACCAGTGACCTTAGTGGAGAACAGTACTCCATTGCTCTGTGTTGTGGAGTTTGAGGAGAGAGGGTGGCTCTGGTTTTTGTCCTGGGAAAGCAAGAATGCCTGCAGCAGACACAAACATTATGGAGCAAGCGTGTAAAGCCCTTATGGATGACAAGTATTATGTAAATCAAAGGTGGCAAGATGTGACAACATAGGAAGTAATAAACTCTGGAAATAAGCAGATCCACTTGTATACAAAGTTTGTGTTCTGTTTGCTGTAGGATTTATGTTGCAGTGTAAAAGACCAGGGCAAAAAACCACTTGACAAGCAGCTCTCCAGGGGTGTGGTTTCAGTCTATATTTCCCAGAACCTTCACAGACCATGAGGTATTTCTGAGGAGATTGATGACAGGTAAACAAGAAAGCAAGTTGCTTTTAATAAAGTGAAATTTCACTCATCATAGGGCTAAAAAAATGTTAAGAGGCTGAGAATCAATTTAGTTGAAAATTGTTAACCCAGTGTATGCTGTGCTAATGCAAGTGTGTAGGAGAGTAGCAGATGGTGGGAAAGGTTGAGGTTTTTTCAGGGCTAGACCATGGCTTTTTTTCTTTTTTTTTCTCATCTTAAGTAAATGTAACGAGTCAGTAGCTCATAAAACCCAACTACAGAATCTTGTTTCTGTAATTGTAGAGCCTGTGATGAAGTACGTAATATGAAATGGAAAGGTTTCTCTTTTACTAGGATTTGGGACACCCAGGTTCTGTTTTTAGCAGCATGTAATGTCAGACAAGTCACCTTTGCTTTGATTTCTTTCCTATAATTTAGAAATTATATATGGAGATATTGTGGAGCAGGGTCACCTCAATACACACTTCTTACATCCTCCAGCTCAGGAAATCAATCAAGCATTTATCTGATGGACAATGGGAGGAACTCCTAGCTCTCTCTTAAATATTCCTTGTTACAATATTAACAGCAACTGACAACACTTCATGATCCATGTTGTCATTCTGGAAGCTGACATGGTAGTTGAGGCTAAGATAGCGAACCAAATCAGCTGAAATGAATTATTGTTTTGTCAAAGCCATGTCTGACAGAGTGTTTACAACTTCACTTCCCACTACATGACCACTTTCCTGCAACATTGTGGAGAAACAATGGCAGCTTTGAGAGTGAGTACTTCCAAAGTGGAGCTGTAATTTCTATTTCTATTGTCACATTACGTTGCTGGTTTTGAAACAAAATAAAGCCCTGCTACCGAGTTAGGTGTATTTGCTCCTGATCCGCAGGGGAATACTCACTTGTGCCTGAAAAGAGGAATTTGAAGAAGACTCATTTAGCTCATGTAGCAATGTGCATTTGAACTACCATACTCCCATATATGGATTTCTTTGTGATTATTATTCATTCTCTTTAATTATTTTTATTACATTTCTTTACTTTTTCATGTAGTTCTGACATTAAATCCTCAGACATTAATCCATGGATTTTATACCATAGTGTATACCACCACAAATTAGCGGTGGAGCGGCAGACAGCTTGTGAGTGAGTTTTCAACAGTAGCTACAGGAACTGTAAGTCTTTTCCCGTGAAATGCAACTATTTGGAGTACCTAATTAGGGATGGATAGGCAGACTGGAAGGCACTGTTCTGTCCTTGCCAGTCAGATTAGCTGAGACAGAACCAATTTCTTAATAAATCATTATTTTTTTTTATGGCAAGAGAGAAGGAAAACTGAGTTGCATCTGTCCCTGAATTGCCTGTTTTCTTCCAGATGTCTTTGCAGTCACAAGGAAGTCCATGTGAAATATGAGATAATTGTTTTCTATGGATAAAAAAAAAAAAATCTAGATTTCAATTGATGTTTTGTAAATAAAAATTAAATACATATATGCAAGGGTTAAATAAGTCATTTCCCTGTACACTGTAAGGAACTTATGTAGGAATGAATGTCAGGTAGTACTCAATATAGTGAAAAATTTAAGTGAATTATGTAGTCAATTACAAATTCTTTGATGGTCCTGGCAGCAGGAAAGTCTGAATTGAGAGATACAGTGCAGCCTTTACGCTGCGGCCAAAGATCTAATTAATAATAAATCCCATTGCTGCAACCACAATCTACCCTCCTGCACCATGCAGCTTTCTAAGAAATAACCTGGTATAAAAAAGTCAATATGTGGTTTCTTCCACACTAATATGCATTTGTCTCAGTCACAGATTGAGACAGCCACCATATCAGCTAGGAACCTATGATTCTCCTCAGCATAGGGGATAAAGCAGAAATCTTCTTGAGGCCCCTTCCTAACTGACTTTGCCATGATTTCCTCTGTGCATGTGGCTGCTGAAGTGAGAAGGATGCTTTTGTATAGGTAATTGTCCTGAATTTATCTTTAGAAGTTATGTACACCTTGGCACCCATATCTTCAACATATGCCTGAAGTCTAGATTGTGCTTTGGTCATCTGCAGGCTTGACTATGCATTTCTATCCCTGAAGTAGGAAGACCATATCCTAATGTGGCATGTACTGTACATTTCACACCTAATTTAGGGGAAAAGAGAGGGTCTCTTTGAGGTGGTAGTAATCAGGAGTTATTTTCTTATGTCAGTGACTGGCATAAAATGCTGCTACCATTATAGTTTCACCTATTGAAATTGCTTTCTGTGATCCAGGATGAGGTATTTCTTGTAGTGTATTGAAATGTAGTTTTGATCCTGAAAAATGGACAATAATTGCATAGAAAACCCACTATTAATAAATCCAACACAGTCTGTATTTCATAACCAAGTTCCAGAACAATTTGGCCAGCTTCAGAATGATGCCATGTTGAAAGGAGCCTCATCATTTCTAACCTGAGCTTAATACAGTCACTTAATAGAAATGACCAGCTTGATATGACTCAACAGAGGTGACAAGCTGCTGGGTGACCCATGGAAGTGTCAGACATCTCATTCCATCTATGCAGGATGCAGTGACACAGAAACAGTTCAATCTGGTGTCTCCAAGGAGGATCCCCAGCAAAGGAACACCCCTTTGTGAGGGCTTTTCTCCCCTAACAATCTACCTACTCACAGGTCACCTTCCTCCTCAGTGTCCCTTCACCGGCTGTGCCACTGCTCTTTGTGCCCATTGTTATGTGAAGGTTGGCAGTTCACGGCCTCCTGGCTCTCTGGGTTCTCTTGCAGAGCTCAATCTGCATCTCACGCTGCAGCTTGCAGCTGGGCTGCCTGCACCAGGTCTGCTCCTCAGCACCAGCTCTGCTGCAGGATTGTAGACTTGGGCAGAGGGGGTGGGACTGGAGTAAAATCCAAATGTATAAGATATTGCTCCTAGCAACTTTTTTCCAGGCTGGACATCCCTGACAAGGACTTCAGCTGCTGATATGTCAGACAGGGCTTCAGGAGACAGATAACAATGTGCCTTGCCAAAGGTAAGCAAGCTCTTCAGTGGCTGACTGAGAGGATGCTGCTTCTTTGAGAGCATGTTTGGTTTCTGTTCCTGCAGGGATTTCTATGTAGTGGCCCATCCCCTTGCAGGGACAAAAGCCTTGTGAGGTGCTCAGCACTCTGGGGTCCTAACTCCCATTGGGCCCTCACAAGCTCTGGTGAATATTAATAATTAAAGATGCTTTTATGATATTTTCCCCCCACATGCATCATCCCACTCCTTTTCTAGGTGTTGTAGGCAGCCTCTCCACCTCTAGCTTCCATATGCCAGGACTCAGAAAGCTGTTCAGAAGGTTTCGTCTCCCTGTGAGTAAGGATGAGAATGGGCTAAATGTGCTTTTCCATGCAGCCAGAGGTTCATAGGGAGAGTTTTCAAAAGAAAGTGTGTCTGTTTTTAAAGATCTAGAGTACACTTCAGTTTCAAGACAGAAATTCCAGACTTACTGGTCATGTGGCAGTGCTATCCAGGGCCTGCTGAAGCCTTTTGGTAATCAACTGACCTACTCTGAGAGGCTGGAATTTAACCCTGGAGACCTCTGTGATGACTTCTCCAACTGTGTTTTTAAGAGAGAGGAGTGACTGTGATACGGGGAGCCTATTGTAATTCCTTTGGCAACAAAGGGAAAATGATGGATTTGGTTTCTACAGACCTCTGGCAAAGTACTGTCCTGGGCTATTGCCCAGAAAACTGGCTATTTTTGAATAATAAGTCGTGCTTTCAGAGTAGATGTTCATGATTATTTGAGCCCCTGGCTGCTTCTCTCTCACTGCCTCCCTTATCCCACGCACACAGCAATGTTGATGTCAAGTCCAGCAGTTCCATTGAGGTGGAGACAGGATTAGGCTGCATGGGAGGAGCCTTCAACAAATGAATGCCTGTTATCTCTGGGGTGTAAAGCTGCTCTTCTCTGCTCATTGCATCTTCGGTGACATGATCCAGCTTCTCAGACCCCATTGCTGTCATTGCCAGACATATTTATTCATTGCCTGCACCCTTAAGTTGTTTTCTAGTTGCCTGTATTATGAAGTGGGTGTCCCAAAAGATGATCTTTGAAAAGGGGATCCCCAAAGATGATCTTTAGTCCATCTGGAAGACCAGAGTCCTACTACTTGTTCCTTGTTTTGGGATTTCTGTGCCTCCAGGCTATAAGCCTTGAAACCTCACACCAGCAGGACTCCAGCATTTTCAGGAACAGCTGGTTGTTTCACACATTATTTTGCTGACAACAATTTGCTCAGTTTTATGGTGTAGTTCCAAGAGCATTCAGATTCCACTGGTTTCTCCTCATACTCTCCCTTCCCTCTGCCAGTGGTCCCGCCCTCCTTGGTTGCCACTGCCCTGCAGCTTTTGGGAGCAGAATATCCTTGCTCACATAACCTTCTACTATTTTTCAGGTGGCTTTTCCCCAGATATTCCCTTTTTATTTATGTGCTACTCTTCCCTCCCCTGCACTTCATCTCTGTGCAATGGAATTCTCTGCATGCAGAGGAGCTTCTACAGGCTGGGACCAAACTGTGTCAGTGAACACACTGAGGCAATTTTCCCATGTAATAAATGCACCTCATGTGATGCTTAAATCAGATTAGAATCATGCCCAAGGTATGCTTTTAATAAACAGGAGAATAAAATTGTATCCCCTCCTACCTCCTTCCCCTCTGGTAATAAAGTATATTTTTTATGCTTGTATTTCAAGACAGTTTTAAAATGGTCTTTTGGCCTGTTGATTCCCTTTCATCAAGGTAAAAGAAAACCATTCTGGTCCTTTCAGTCCTGGTGAGCCCAAGTGTGCATATGCAGTAGTAAATAAGGTATTTTTGGTATTTTCTGTTTTATTTTAGGGGTTGTTTTTCTTTTTCTTTAATTTAATCTGTCTTCGACATCCTTCAGTTAAGTTCAGCCACAATTCAAAGCAAAGTAGATTCTTGTTTAATTTCTTGGTTTAACTCTGCTGTGGGGATAGTACACAATTTTCTGTTAGTATTAGCTCCTTGATGCCCCTGGAATTGTAAAACAGGTATGTGGTACAGTAAATAAAGCAATAAGTGTCTAAAAGGTCTCCAGCTGAGAACTTTTACCAGATATCTGTCTGTTTTGCCTTATTTTCATTCTTACATGTTAAAACTCAGCTGTTGTAAACTGCCTTAGTTCTATCTGGCTCATGGCAAGGAGTAAAGGAAACATTCTCCTTTATTTCTTACCTATGCAGAGGAGGACTTTCAAAGCCTTGGCCATGCTGGGCACCCTTGTGTGTCAGGTCCACCTGCGGGACCTGGAGGGGAAGGCAGAGAGGGGACTCCAGGGAGGTTGGAACAGGGGTAACTCACTGGCTGGGCTGGCAGAGGAGCAGCAAGAGCACCGAGTCACAGCCCCACATCCTCTGCCTCCCAGCCAAAAGCACCTCCCTCCCAATCTCTGTAACGTGAACAGAGGGTTTATTCTGATCCCTCAGTCTGCATGGTGGAACAGCAGTCCAGCCTCGTAGGGAATATGATGTAACAGAATTGCCCCTGATTTGGGTAATATAGCTACATGGACTCCATGAATCAGAAGGCTAAAGATGATGATTAAGATCTATATTCAAGAGCAAAGAAGCAGCATGCAGGCAAGCAAGCAGGCCAGACAGCAATGTTCTTCTGTCCAAAACATCCAGAGCATATTGATAAGACAGAGACCTGTACTAGTATCAGATTGGCTAACCTTTGTAAACATCAGTGGATGTTATGAAAAATCTTCCTGGTGTTCTCAAAATAATCTCAGGGCCAAACTTGGCCCAGACTGGCAGCAACAATATGATGTGCAGTACTTAGGCAATTCTTACTTTCTATATTCCTTATATTATTTTTTTATGAAGTCCTTCTAATTTCAAGGTGCAGCTGACAAAGCAGAGAGTGACTTTGCTGAGAGGAAGTATTTGCTATAGGAGCAAAGCCCATGCATGCTACAGCCTCAGCTTAAACATATTTGGTTTTGTGTGCTGGCCCAAGAAGGACTGCTTTGGAAGGTGATGCAGGTGGCCCTAGTCTGGAGGAAGATCAGATGCAGCAGGAATCACCACCATGCCAGCTTGAGGTTTTGGACTGCAACGTCCTTCACCTCTCTGGCCTAGCCCGGATAGGCAAGGCAGGAGTGGGACTCTGTCCTCTCTCCAGGGGAATTTTGTTGGTGCCAACAAACCTAGGTACCTGGGATGTGCATGCCAGTCCCCTAAGGATAACCCAGCTGACTCCTGTATAGAGCAGGAAGAGGGGGAGGTTTGGTGAACCATCCCATCTCTTTCCTTTATCCATTCTCAGTACTTGTCTTGCAAAAGGTGCCAGTGTTGTTGAACATTTTATTTCTACATTATTTGTGTGTGTAGCTAAGGAAAAAAAAAAAAAAACACACAACCAAAAAAAGTATGCTTGTGGAGTCTGATGCTCATAGAAGGAGGATTTGTAAGTAAATAGGAGTTAAAAGAGATTTATCCAATAGTGAAGTGCTGAGGATGACTGGGGGCCCCCCGTGAAGATGTCCTATCATGATATTCACGCCTCTGTGCGCACACCTCTTGCCAGCAGAGAGCCTCCACAGCTCCTTTCCTTCACAATATCGCCCCCCCCCCCCTGCCCCAACCCCCCAGGCTGTTCTCTCACTCCCATTACCCAGCCCCTGCTCCAGAGACCCTCTTTAACCCCACACCCCCAGCACTCTGGTGGGCTGCCCAGGCAGGCTCTCCTCTGCTAAGCTGGGAAGAAGGGAGTGCCTCTGGAGTCCCTTTCACGTTGCCATGAAATAAGGTGTAGGTGGGATACATGCAGTAGTATAATGCAGGCAAGGAAAACATTGAATGAGCTCAGGGGAAAGCCCACGTATGATGGGAAGGCAGAAGGAAAGGGATGAGGGGTGAGTTTGGGACAGATGCTCAAGCTAAGAATTTCTTGGCTATTTTTATGTTAAATTCCTATACTTTAAAATGAGTCAGTTGTTCTTCCTCATATGATATAATGGGCCCCATGAGAAATTTCCTAGGTTAAAAAAACCTTGTGCTTGCATAACATCACTTCTTCAATATGTGCTTCTCCCCAGTGAGCATCTGGGGTAGCAGAAAGGTTAAATGCCAGAAGTGCCAAAGGACTTGCCTCGATCCAGGAGCCCAAAGAAAACAGACTTTCTTGTGCAAAGTCCCACTGGAACACCACTCAATATGATATAGAAAAGCAGAGGCTGAGTCTGGTTTTACAGTGCTAGAAGCAGGGGCTGGCTCATGTGGGGAGCAGGGTGTGCTTTGACACATGCCATACACTCTCACACTGGAGAAAACAATCTCACACTGGATGAGGCCATCCTTGAAAGTATTTGGGGATTTAATGCTCCAGAGTGTACAGCCACCTGTGGGACTAGGTTGGGTTGTATGCAGTAGAGTATCCTATGCAATGATCCCAGAGGCCATGAGAAGCCTTGTCTTGAGCTCCCTGTCTGGACCACCAGATATATTATTTATATATATTCTATATAAATAGAATATATTTATATATTCTATATAAATAGAAATATATTTTTCTACTGAAATAGTATCAAATAGAGACTACCTGTCTGCACACAGCAGCAACAAGGATCTGTTCCTTTCCTCTGTGAAAGGAAACAAGGCTTTTCCCTGTAGTAAATTAAATGAATTTATTACAAAGAATAACAAAAGAATTACAAAGTAGCTGCAGGCCTAAACAGGATGTTTCGTTCAGGAGGAGGGTAAAAAAAAAAAAAAAAAAAAAAAGCACTAAAAAGGATAGTCAGTAGTGAGGGCTGGCAAAATTGCTGTGTGGGAAGAATGGGAGAGAGAATTCAAAGAGCTTTTGGTTAATTAGCAGGCAAACATGCTGTGACAGCTCATTGTGAAACAAATACTTTTCTCCATATGAAAATGCAGGTGTTTATTTAAAACAAAGGCTGAGGCTGAAATTACTTTCTGTGGCTGGCTGCCCGGGTGTACGTAGTGTCCTCAGTAATCAGTGCTTTACCTGTTCACTCAGGAGCAGGCAAATCAAATGTCATATAAACAAACAAACAAACAAACAAACAAATAAGCAAATATGTACCCAGTCTGTGCAGTATGTGGAATGATGAGGATGGGGGCTTCTAGGAACTACTGCAGCATAAGCTATAAGACGAAGTTGTGAGCAAGCCTGTCTGGTTTTAAATTAAGATTTTTATGGATGGTTCATACTTTTTTTATACACCTAATTTTGAGAACATTCAATTCCCCAGCTCACACTATGCATCTTTTCATTGCTTTTCTCTGCAAACAGTTGATGTATTTCCAGTATTCAATTACTGTCAAAATGATGTGCATTATTTCTAGGCATGGTGTTACCCAAATTCTGTTATGAAGATAACCAACTGCTGCCTCATAACCTGGAAGAATTGAACATGCAACCAGGCTCTAGTTATTGCATAAATAAACACAAAGATCAATTTCTGCAACATTGTAGAAACTGGATGGAGCGCTGAAGGCAGGATAGACATAAAGATTTGTTTTACATGCCTAAACCTACAAATAGTACAGGTTGGTTGATTTACAAACAGCTCAAAAACAAAATTAATTGGAATCTGCATTTTTTGAAACTAGAAGTGTTTCTTGAGATTGTCTTGGTTTTATAGTGTTGAGAAGAGAAAATATTTAGATGGAGATTTAATTTTTATTTATTTGGAGGGCATAAACATATTTTGCTCTGGTTTTTTTTTTCCATTTCTGTTGATCTTGCAGGGATTTCTTTTAATTTGTGTATTACTATTTTATAATGGTTTACCTGCCAAATATCTTTGAAATTGGTAACTTTTTTTATCAAAATTAATTGTGGAGTGTTTCCTTTGCAAAATATTTTCATCCTATTGCCCCATTTCCAAAAGGAAAAGAGTCAAAAGATCAGTATTTTCTGGGAAGTAGAATTGTGCCCTTTCTGATCTCTTATGTTCCAGCCCCATTATGCAAAGCTCTTAGAAGTATTTTGAAGTTCATCTCAGGTTATTGGTGATCTATTCATGAGTTTAATTACTTTGTTGCAGGGACATAAATAGAAATTAATAGCTTCACACTGCACCAAAAATGCTACTGCAGCCCCTTTTCAAGCCCATATATTATTGTGAGTATAATTTACAGAACTATTGCAACTGTCCATTAATTATTTTCTTGGCACTGAGAGCAGCCCCATAAAGATTGGTACTTTCTCAAATGTTATTTAGTGCTACATACATATGCATACATACATGGGCATATATTTTTATATATATAAATATGTGCATATGTTAATTTGGAGTCATTTTCTTGAACAGGCTTCCAATGTTTATAGGAAAATATGTTCATAAGTGTCTTTTTTACTGTAGATTTAGGACCCACTGAATGAATGTATTTACATACAGATGAGAATCTATAATATTGCCTTAACTATAGGATGCATGTTTATAAATTGGTGGGTTTGAGCCTTAGAAAAATCTCTAATACAGGTTCACTAAAAATTCAAGTGGCATTTCAGCATTAAAAATAGTTCAGACCTGCCATGTGGAAAAGTATGGTGCCTGAAAAGCTACTATTTGGTTTAATCTATTAGATTTCCCATTGCAAGTATTGTAACAAAAATAATATCTCAACATCTAAAAAAAAAAAAAGAATTATGATAGGCACCAGAAGTATTTTTAAAATTGCATACTGGAAAAGGCACTGTTTCAGTTTTGATGTATAAAAAGTTGTTAATCTGTGAACAGGAAAAGTAAATGTTATTATCTAATTAACTTTGCATAAATAATAAATAAAAAATAAATGTAGCCCATTCTGTAGAGGTCATTCAGCAACAAAATGCATTTGTTATTACTTTGGTAGGAAAATAAAGTCCTCTTTACAAACACATCTATTGAATTAGATATTTTCACACTGAGTTTGCTGCATTAATTTATAAGATCCAAACTTGAAGCTGACAATGGGATTTTCCTATTTTTTTTTTTTTTTTTTTTTGAAAATGGACAGATTGCAGGGGATAATCCATAAAACATTGCCTCTGAGAAAAACATTAAAGGCACTTGGGAAAATTTATATGATTGCTACAACCAAAATTTTCTGTCCTACCAAGTCCTGACAGACTTCCATAGACTGTAACCTGATGGAAAACCTCCTGATAAAAGGCCTTCTGAACTTGTGCGGTGACATAGCTAAATAACCTAAACAAGGCAATACCTTAAATACATCTCTGTGTTACAACTCCAGCTGCACTAGGTCACCATGTGGAGCTTTGTAAAACACTGAAAGTGATTTTAAACCTTTGTTGCTTCAATTTGGAGCCAAGAAATAGAAATAATGACTGCATCAAAATGAATGTCTCTATTGGTTTAATGGGGGACATAATTTACAGAACCTTTATTGTCACGCTCAATTTAAAAGAAAAAACAAAAACAAAAACAAAAACAAAACCAACACTGAGGCTCTTCTTTTGACCACCCCTGTTGAACCAGTGAGTAAAATCATGCCCAGTCTCCAGTAAAGTATTTATATATGTTCATTGAGGATAATGGGGCTTCTCAAAAGTTCAAAGTTATGCTAAAGATATACATGTACTTTCAAGTGTATTACTGACTTCAGGCCATAGTAATAAAGGAAATAGAACATTAGGATAACCACAACAAAATGAATTAAAGTCTTGTGTATGAATCTGAGGGGTCAAGTCAGGTGGCCTAAATCTCCCCATCAATCCCCTCAGCCTAATGTTTCTGGCTATTGCCTGGCTGTTGGCCTCAAGGACCAAACATCGAGATTATTGCTGGCCAGCTCCTGCAGACATGTAACACAAGATGGGCCAAGCTACTTGTGCTAGAATTTAGAAAGGTTCCCCCCCTTTTTTCCTTCCTCACACTCTTTTAAATGCTTCCAGGGTTTTTGTTTGATGTTTAGAATTTTCTTTTAAGGAAGACATGAGATTTTGGATTGAATCAGGAGGATCTGGTATCTCTTTCTTACATTGCTCATTTCTACATTGCAGCACTAAAATGTGAGATCTTGAGTGCTGACCACAGTAAATATCAAAATCACAGTAAATATCAAAATATCAAAGCTTCTCAGTGAAGAAAGAGTTACATAGCACTAATGGGCCCAAAAAATGAACTTTCTGCTTACTTTTTGCTTTCTTTGACTCATTTGATCAGGCATAGTACCCTCTGACTTGAACGAGAACCAGCTGATAGTTCATCCTGGTGTGCTGACAAAAGTGCTTCCAGTTCTGGAGAAAATCAAGACATTTAATACTGAGAGTGCCACACACCGTGCAGAGTCTTGCTGGATAATTTCTAATTTTAATTCGAGTTGTCTGGATTCTGATGAGAATCCAACTTTTATTTAATTTTCTGCAATCAAGCTGGAAGCTCTGCTGGCTTCACAATATTCAAAAACATTACTCTCTCAGTGTGGTTACAAGCAGCTTCCAGACCCGTATTTCCTAAGGCAGAGCTGTTGAATGAGTGAGCCTTGGAGTCAGGAGTACTCAGGTGTTAGGATCACTCCAGTGCTGGCGACTCTGGCAGCAGCAGGATGGGGATGTGCAGACCAGATGCACATGGGAGCTGCTGTGAGGCCAAGGGATTCCAGGACCTGAAGACCACTGGCCTCAAGCAAATTCTTCCTAGACCCATGTGCAGCCCAAAGTCTTGGATTTGGTAAAAATCTGGTGAAAGCAAAGTGTTTGATTAAAAGCAGAGTATTTTTCAAGGGAACTTTCACTTCCTTGTAAGCCATCCAACCTGTGCCACCAAAGAAAAGTCTATTTATGCTTTGATTTATTACAAATTCTTGGAACACACATCAAAAGTCTTCATGGATGGAGCTACCATTTACTTTAAGGAGAATCTGTGTTGTATAACTGATTATATAACAAAATGTAATTACTTCTCCCAAAGTATACACAACAAAATCTCAGCATTTTTTGCCTATCAGTAGATCTTGGTTATTAGAGTTTAGATATTAACTTTCATCCTTGCCAAGCACAATGTGACCAGGCCAGATGTTTTCAGACCTACCTGTATTTGAGGAATATAAAATATATAATATAATATATAATAACACAATTCCAAGTCTGTGCTCTGCATAGTCAAAATCAGGCAATATGAACATGGGAATTTTTTTTTCTTCTCTGATATTTCTCTGCATGGATCCAAACATATATGGGTTCTTTTATGCCTTTTCAGCTGGAAGAAGCTATTAGAAGCAGTATTCAGTAGCAGTAATGTCAAGACTGGAAAACATTTCAGTCTTTCTTCCCACCACACCACTCCTCTTCCCCATCATATGGAAAAGTTAGATGTATGACACAGAATGTTTGTGGTTCTGCTTTGAAAAATGTATTAATAATGATAACTCCATCTTTGTCAACAAGATTTACCCTCTGATCTATTAGGTTCATGCTTGGATGGCTCTGACAATAGATATCTATTTCTCTCTTGTCTGTTCAGGAAGAGAATAGAGGCCTGGGCTACAAAATGTTACCCTTTGGGTGATTGTGTATCACCTGGGGAAGGAACAGGGGTCCAGAGCAAGACCACATCATTTTCCTGAGCTTCTGCTTGACAGGCCCAAGTCTATCCAGGGCTTTTCCTCCTTTGTGCCAAGTGCTTGCAGATACTGCCACATTCAAATTGTAAACTCTGTCACAGGCAAGTCAACTCATTGTACTGGAGTAAGAATTGGGCTCCTGGGACCACTGACAAGCAGCTTTGATCCCCCAGACTGAATTAAATAGTGACATAGTGGGATGTGCCTGCAGTGTCTTGGTTCTCTGGTTCCAGAGCAAATTACTTCATCTGCTCTGCAGTACTGTCCCTGTCTTGTCCTTTTTTATTGCTTATTTTTTAAGGAATAATTTACAATTCAGCTTCCTAATCTGGTCTGAGCCTGAACTGTTGAAAGCCAGCTTTGAAAATGCAGGAGATGGCTACTTCCATATTATCTCACTGGCCTGAAAGAAACATCTGACTAAATGTGTGGTGAGAGTTCAGCCTCTTTAAATGCCACCCTTTGAATTGGTCTGTGCAAACTTAGCCCAAACTTTGTTTGAAGGTAACTGGTATGTCACGCAAAGTGAGTATGCTAGAATGCAATAATGCAGGCTGAAGCTGGGGAGGCATGTTCATCTTTGGAAGGCTGCAAAAACCAGACAGAGAGCAGACCAACTCAGATTTCATTATAAAGCTGGTGAAGAAGGAGTGAACAATACCACCAATAGTTGCTCATACAGCCACTCAGGGCTAATATTCACAGATATTCATTATTCACTCCTGTCACTCAGAGAGCAGGAAGATGCTGTCTTCGATAGAGGCAATGCCCCAATGTGAATGTGAACTTCTGATGGCCTCCAGGTTATTTATCAACTTCCCTCTGTCTTTCCATTCTTGAATACACCACACTACTAGATTTTCACTTTCACATCCTGTGTACAAATGAAAAGCAATGTCTAACAAAAATATGTATATATATATATATCTAAAGTATAGCAACA
Organism: Regulus satrapa; assembly: GCA_013396955.1. Lineage (NCBI taxonomy): Eukaryota > Metazoa > Chordata > Aves > Passeriformes > Regulidae > Regulus > Regulus satrapa. Next base: position 1,980 of record VWZN01021664.1, on the reverse strand, counting down.
TAAGGTTGAAGAGCAACAAGGTATTTTTGCTAAAAATGCTAGTGTTAAGGATACAGCTCCAATCCTAATCCAGGCATCATGCAGAAATGGAGGTATTCAGACTACCCAAATTTAGCCACTCAATTTGGCTGGTTAAACTAGCCACCTGGGCTCTCCAAGTTCCTCCTGGAGTCAATGGAAAAACAGGGAGAGATACTCACTTTCAGGTGCAATTCAGTAAGCCTGTGTCTGGCTTCTGTTCTGAATTGCCTCTAGGAGAGCTTCTCTATTAAGGAAATCCAAGGAGGCAAGCCAGGTAACTAAGCCAGCCAGGCTGGGTGCCTAAATTCAGTGCTTGAGCAATCCTTTGTGTGCTGTAGAAAACAGTGTATGTACCTTTACATGTGTACACTCTATCCCATGAAGCTATGAAAAAAGTCCCCTTACCCTGCTTGGCTCTAGATTTTGTGTGAGTGCTGCCCTTCTTTCCAGTATCCTTTGTCCCTCTTTCCTTGGATCCCAAGTGATTCACAGGCCATCTGCTTAGGAGCCTGGAGACTCATTATCACACAGTTAAAGTGTTGTCTAGTAGCAAAGGAAATAGGTTTTTAGTCTGTTCTTTGTCTTTATGTCTTCTACCGAATGATGCTGTGGTATTCCATAATAAAAATATTTATAGCTGTTATTTTCTGGCATCATGGACCAGTTTGGAAATCTCCCCATCAGACAGGAGTCTGCTGGAAAGACAGTGAGTTGGTAGAACTGACATGCTCTGTTGAAACAGGTCAATTTTTTTGGTGTTTTAAAGGAAACCAGGAACATCAAGTAGTTTCCTGGCTCATCAGCAGGTCAGCCAGCACGCAGACAGATCCTGAAAGACTTTGTCTGCTTTGCCAGAACCACCAAGATGCCAGCTTATCACTGTGACACTGAACATAGCAGCTCCTCAGGATTTATTACAAAGTGAAAAATCTTTTTCTGGTCAGTTCTGAGCTACCTAAAGCTGGATGGTTTTAATTTCTTCCTTTTTCCCTTTGTCCTTCTTTCCTATTACAAGGAAAACCAGTTCATCTGAGGACCTGTTGTTATGGTTTGTTTTGTTTTCCCTTCTCCTTGTTCTAGTGCCTCAATAAGTTCTGATCTGTATGTTTATTGTTTGGAAGTGAACTTCCTTTCCTGCTCTTTCACCCGACATTTCCTTTCAGAAGGTCTATCTTTCTGGCACTTTGAGAATGTGATTTCAGCTCTGGCCTTGCCAACAGATGCGCTGCAGGCAGCTACTGCTAACTCCACTGCTTCCAGTTTTGCAGTACATACTCAGACACAGCAAGGAAGGGACAAATCAAGCATATCTTTCAGATATATTTTCATACTCCAAAAATGAGCTTATCAGGCTGAATCAGGTAAGCAAAAAGGACAAGACAGGGACAGTACTGCAGAGCAGATGAAGTAATTTGCTCTGGAACCAGAGAACCAAGACACTGCAGGCACATCCCACTATGTCACTATTTCATTCAGTCTGGGGAATCAGAGTCAGCCTGGTGTGACAACAACATCCCTCTCCTGTCTTCTGCTTGCTGTGAAGTTGGTGTGCCTTGGCCTCAGTAGTATAATGGAGTCATAGGGCTCTAGCAGAGTTCTGTCCTGGGCCAGTGTGACTCTATTGACAACCAAGGCAAGCCATTAGGTAAGGAGTTACAGCTTCCTGTGTAGCCTTGAAAAAGGAAAGCTGTCCAGAATGCCTGTATTTTTCTTGAAATCTCTACAAAATGCGTCACTTGGACTTTAAGAGCTCTCCAGAGATGACAGCAGGAAAAGTGGTGCCATGCTGAGGGCCAAAATATACAAAAGCCCATATTAGATATCATTTCAGTGGAACATAATCAGTCTTGCTTATCAGAAGGAAGGCAAATTATTTGCCAACACTTCTGCCAGGGAGACCATGTCTGGCTGTTGTAAATTATGGGAACCGGCTTTATTAGGAGGATCCCAAGTGTGTTT
>VWZN01021662.1:211653-225657 GCA_013396955.1 Regulus satrapa | reverse complement strand
AAAAAAAAAAAAAGAAAAAAAAAAAAGAAAAGGCAAAAAGAAAAAAAAGCCCACATGAAAGCGGGCCATCGGAGTTAAGCACAGAGAAAACTGAGTACACTAAGCACCTCATAGGACCCCAGAGAACTCTTGACCAGGCAAAATATGCCAGCAGCAAATCATTATAGCTCGGGCTCTAATGAAACGCCATTAACCCTTAAGCTCCACTTAGCTATTTATAACCAAAAAACTTTACTTACAGTTCAAAATAGTAGCTTCATCTCCGTAGGACTAGTGATTCAAAATCCTAGAGCCTTTTGCTTTCCTCATCAGAAGAGCAGTGTAGCAGGAAGCAGATGTTGCTTATCAGAGATGTCTGTGTATTTTGTATTTTGCATATTTGTTCCAAAGTAATTTCTGTCTTACTAATCATTAAGTTTTGAGTACGGTCTCTGTTTTAATAATGCTTCATTTGTAACTCAATATATGTGTGTGTGCAATTCCAGCTGTTACAATTTATTGAGCCATTGTTACAGTTGATCTTAAAATATCTCATAAGAAAAAAGTAAATTTTATACCACAATATGCAGTAATTACATGTCAGTATTACATTATTTTATTTTTACAACAATTATATACCGCAATACCACAATACTCGTCCTTGGTACTGCTTTTGGAAGATATTATTTCTTTAAACTATTATAATTCATTTTGTTTCATATTTATCTCACTAAGCCTAAACATATTTGAAACAGGAGTACATCAGTCATCTGTCAGGAATATGAGATCTGGTGTAGAATTTTCTGCAAGCCTAAAGCAATAGTAGATTTTGTCTGTAGAAAGATATTATGTATTAGATATATAGTGTTCCCTTCACATTTGAGTGAAGTAGTTTTTAAAATAAGTTGATGGTAAGTTTCTAAGAGTTTAGCTTGTGATACTAAAAGAATCCCTGTTGATTATTATATGTCACTGTTGTGCTATTAGATTTTAGTTACAAAGACAAGATTTTTGTATTTTTTATGAACACAGAATAAGGAGGTCATCTATTTTTAGTAGGTGTTAGAGAAGCATGGCCATAATTAAGAAATTTTCTTGAGAATGCCTGGCCTTTTAAAAATTTAGCTTCTGCCTTTGCCTAACTGCATGTGAACACCTATAACAAAAAGATAAAATGTTTTAATTTTCAGTTGAAATAATTATAACTGTATATAAGAGAAAGCATCCATAAGGAGTTTGCATACAAAACTCTATTGCATTTATATCAGACTAAAGGTTAATACTGCGTATTGTTTTCAATTAGGAGTACAATAACTATGGCTGGTGGGTAGGAGAAATGAAGGGAACCATTGGCTTGGTGCCTAAAGACTACTTAATGGAGATGTATGATATTTGAGAGGCCTGGGTAAGTACATTTTAATCCAATCTTCTGTAATGGCTTATATGTTCCCTTGTTCTCTGTTTCATAAGTATGTCTTTCCTGGAACCTTTGTAGGAGTCCTGTTAACATAAAGATTATGGCAAAATATATTGAAGGTTCAATTAAAGTACTTTTTTTTTCTGGGATTCTATATGAAATATTAAACCTAGGGTAGAAAAGATGATATATTTAATAACTGTGTTCCTTTTCCAGATTTCTTTAAAAATAAAAGATACTTTTTCTATTTAGTTTTGTTACTTTAGTAATATGTATATATCTGTGCAGAAAACTGTGGAAGGGGATAGATATTTGGACAGGGTTTGATATGCATGTTTGAGGTTTTTTGGTTAATGATGAACTTTCAACTTCCCTCTCTCTAATCAGGAGAAATCTGCACTTGAAATGAAGAGTGGTTTGCAGCTGCAGTTTACAGACCCAGCCTCTGGAAGAAGATTCTGCTGTACATGTTTTGCGGTTTCAGCAAATGTAGTCAGATCGTTGCCTTGTATATATTAAACATTAGAAACTGTAATTGATCATAACTTTACGGAAATGTTCTTCTTAGCCACTTTTTATAGAATTGTAATGTTAGGAAATTAATAGACAGTAATTAACATATGGGTCACAAGCAAGCCATAAAGTGCCTGTTGCTCTTTTTTAAACATCTTAGCAGCACTCTGTATAGCTGTAGGTTTGGGTTCTCTCAGGGAATTTTGCTATCTTTTCCTGTTCTGCAGACTCAGAAAAATTAAGCAGAGCTTTGAGGGTAAACTATTACTCAATTCATGCATGTATTAACCTTTTAATGCTCACTGTACATCTTGTGCAGTTTCATCAGAAAGTTGGGAGAAGTTTATGTATAGTATTTCACATCTGCAGGCTATTCTGTTTCCAGATGTGTTAAAGTCATGCTTTAGCCAATGATTTCTTTTTCTCATATATTTAGTATTCTATTGTTAATTGCTATTTTGTTGACACACACTGAAGACTTGATTCTTTTGCGGGTGTAATAAATGGGCCTATGTGGTAATACTGCCCTGGTACAATTTGGACTTGGACATGGTAATTCTATGAAAATTTATGAAAGTATATTAAACCCTACAATTTTTGCTAGGTCAACACAAGCTAAATTGCATCTAAAAATATTTTTGTCTGTGGTAGCCTGAAAAATTTTAGCTGTACCTTACAGATACTTTTGCAGAATCAAATCTGGATACTTTGCTGATATGTGGAATTCTGATACAGGTTGTGCAACAGAGATCATCACCCTGTGTGGATTAGCAACAGCTACCTGCATTCTTGTGTCAAAGCCAGAACTTTGTGGCTAATCAAAAACATTGCATGAAACATTAAAAAAAGTATGCTGAAATGCTACCACTTGTGGACAAGTGGTCGGGGCAAGTCGGAGTTAATACTTTACATACTCTCCTTTTGGAGATGTGCCTTACCCCTGGCGTGCAAGATCACCTTTTTTGGGTCCTCCCAGGCAGTTGATTTGTGGGACCCTTCATCTGCCAAGGAGGCAGGTCAGGCCAGCCTGGGAGCTGCTGAGCCTGTGCAGGTCCCCGCGTAGCTGCTGGTGCTGTTTAAGCTCCAGGCGGACCCCGGCAACACCGGGGATTAAAAGGAAATTTAGTCTGAACTCGGGACTTGCATCCTTTCGATGCACAGAGCTGTTGTGCTCTGTGCTCACTAATGCACGGTACTTGCCGGTACACTGAATTCTAATAGGCGTCAAACGGGACAGAGTTTTCTTGTAATTTTTTTTTTTTTTTTTTTTTTTAAAGAGATAGTCACCGGAATTGATTCTGCACGTTATCAGCGGAGCATTAAAATGATAGATTATAGTCTTCAGATCTTTTACTACTTTAATTTGTCAAGCGTGCTGGTGGACTGTGTACAGAATGTGAAGCGTTAATAGCGGGGCTGGAAAAGCTCCTTCTCCCTTGTTAACGTGGCAGCGCCATAAATCTGCCCACCGAAACGGCTTTTTATTAACTACAGAATTCCGAATCCCACCACCACCACCAGCAGCAGCAGCAGCAGCAGCTCCAGCACCGTGTGGTTTTTCGGGAAGGAGCCCTCCCCGCTCCTGAGGCCTGGCGCTGCGCGGCCGCGGCGCTGGGTGGCAGCAGGTTTTCGTGGGATGGCGGAGGCGGAGATGGAGGCGGATCCCGGCTCCTTTCCCCTTCCCCTTCCCCCTCCGTGCTGTCTCTGGCCGTTTCTGCCTTTTTTCCAGGAGAGGGAGTCCTTTCCCCAGCGATGAGGGGCAGGGCTGCTCGGCGCGGCCCCTCCTGGGTGGTGGCAGCCGGAGACGTCGAGTGGCTTTTGTCTGTAGTTCTCTTTCAGGGCTTCCCCCTGTTTAGTAGTTATTGCTAGGGGAGAGCAGATAAACTGCCTTAAATTCAAAACGTGGAAGATGTCCTGAAGCTCACTGGTAATGTCTCAGAATAAACCAGCGGTGGTACCACGGATGAATGGTTTACTTTAATTCAGTGCGAATACCATAACCTTTTTTGGATAAGAAAATCTCTCTTAATACAACTTAAACGAAACTCGGGTAGAAGACGCCGCTCGTTTAATTTTCTTTGTTCACTTAGATTGTACTTGCCTTTCTGTGAACGGTGAGAGAACAGATTTTTAGAAGATGATTGTAACTCTCACATTGTATATAGCGTTTTACTTGATTATTTGCTGTGTTCTGGATTTGTATGGTACTGCCATTAGATCTTATAATAATGTTCTACTCTGCAAATTTTTAAGGTTCAAATAAAGTTTAATTGTTTGCAAACTGTTATGATGCTAATAATTCAACAGCCTGCTGTGTTACTAATGAAATTACTTTGTTATGATTAATTTGGAAAATAGTGTGTTGATTGTAGTAATTAAGCACAACAAGGTGAAGTAAATGATTCTAATGCCATCTGGCCTCCAGACTGAATGAAGAAATGAAATGGGGCTGTCATTTGAATTTATTCAGAGAAGTAAGGGTAATACAAATGCTTTTTATAGCAGAAGCACCCGGATATAATCATGCCACTCTGTAGTATCTTTTCATGTGTTTCTGTATACGGATAACTGGTTCACATATTTCTGCAGCATCTCGTTAGGGTATACCTCTTTGTGCATACTGCCACTAATTACATGTACTGATGGCAGTGCATGCACTGGTTCTTCTATCAGAAAGATGTATGGATAAGATTTAGAGAAGTGATACGGCTCAGCTTACCTTTTGCTCCCCTATTAAGGATAAAAACTTTCTGTGACTGGAATTAAACTGAAAGTGAGTACTAATTAAGATCCCATTTAAAATTAAGAGCTAAATGCATAAACTTCTTTCTCCTTTTTTTGGCTCTGCAGTCTGAGTTGATGTAGTATTAGAAGGAATGTAAATAATTACCCTTTAGAACCCGATCCTAAGACTGTTGAAACTGAGAACTGAATTCACTTGCTTTTGCATCAGGATCTCAAACAGTAACTCAAAACCAGGCAATGCAGTCTCAAAGTGCTTTTTTTGCTGAACACTCTCGGTCCTCTTTCTGAAAGAGATGCAATTATTTCCATAAGCTTGACCAAACAAAAGAACAACACTGATTTCTCTAAGCCAAATGATAAAAATCAATTTTTCCATCTCAGGTAAAGCAAAATGAGGCTGTGGCTGTAAACTAGAATCCTGGCTTGATAAAGTTCAGTGGGATCTGTAGGGAAGCTATAAAATATTAAAATTTGGTGGAAGTAGCCAGGTAGATTACAGTGGTGTGCTCTTCAGTTGCATGAGCCATTTGAAGTTTCTCTCATCTCTCACTCAAGGTGATGAAGAATTTCTTAGTATGTAACTGTGGGAATAGGCATATGCATGGAGACCTTATAAACAACTTTCCACTTACACAGCACAAAGTACTAATAAGGCCTTCACTTACCAGGGTTTCTCTGAAGCTGATATTTCTCAGGCAGGAGTTTGCTTAATTCCATCTTTATTTAGGAAATATGACACGAAGCTCAGCAAAGAGCTCTTTGCCAGATCTGCATAAGTCTTAGAGTTCATCCTGCCCAACATCTATTGTCTTACTGTGAGGCACCAGCACCAACCAACTTCACATTATGAACTTAAAATTGTGGATTCAAGCTGGGTGTAAGCACAGGATTTGGCACTTCTGGTATGCAATTGTGACTTGACTCATCTTTCCATCTTACAGGAAGAAGTAAAGGGCTTAGATGGTGGCAGGATGTGAAAGGGATGCAGCTTTTCTTCTCCAACTGTATTGTGCTGAGGAATATATATGTTTATTTTCCCTTTAATTGTAAAGCAGATGATAAACCTTTAATTGTTATAGCCTTTTATAGATATGTTTAGGAGTGATTTTGTAATGGGATCTGGACAATTCTGTTTTTGCTGTCTGGAATTGTCGTTAGTCCAAACTATCACACAGAGAAATTAATATAAATTCAGTTGCTGGGTTCAAAGTAAAGTAGAGGAAAAACCTCTGCACCTGAAAGCTATGTTAACATAAGTCAAATTTAAAACTGAAGCTGTCAGCTTTTTCTCAGCTTTTTGTGAGGACAAGTCTTTCAATTAACAAGAAAAGCTTAAAAATCCAAGGTGTCATCTTGTACCGATGTGTCAGAGAAGAAAGTATAACAGTGCAGGCAGTCTGAGAAGAAGAGCTGCTGGTAGATGAAGAGGCAGATAGTTTCAAATGCCACTAAAAACCAATCTATCTCTATTAATTTTCTGCTCTAGCAAACGGATATGTTGGAGCTTTTATCCTAAAGTATCCTCACTGTCTCACAACCCATGGAGCAAACTTCCTTTTACCCTCTATTGTAAAACAAGTGCTACTCCATAAAGAGATTTGTTGGCTAATGAGCATTTTACAGCAAGACTTTAAAGTTTATGCTGTGAGATGGAAAAAAAAAATCACATTCAGTTACAGTGGGAGGATTTATGTTGGCTGAAGAAAATTACCAGTTTGGCCACTTCCAATCTGCCGTAATTGCTTCCATATTTGTAAATAGTGCTGTGGGATTTTTAATGGCCACAGCAATAAGGACTTTAGTTTTACGCCTCATGCTGCAAGACAAGTACGTAGCACCCCAGAACTGACCCCCATGCAGAACTGCCTGGGGTAAAGGAAAAAAGTATTACACAGGATCATTATCAATCTTTGAAAAGCCAGCAGCATGGATGTGTGCCTTGGCAGCCTCCCACCCAAGAGCTGACATGGCCCAATGCTGCTTTTTAATAGTCAAATCTAATAGGGTCAGCGTGAGAAGAGCAGAGCGCAGACAGTCTGACAGGCGTGGGCAACTCATTTTGTTCATTGGTGGTCTTCAGCCTCTCAGACTTATTTCAGTGTGGAAGGGAAAAGATGAAATCTGTAAACGGACGCATGGACTCGGGAAAGCATCTTCCTTTTCTGTTGCTCTCTTCCGAGGGGACTGCCATTCTTTCCTTATATTTAAATTAAAAGCAGTCAGGCATGAATGCACAATGTGCGTGTAGGAAGGAGTGGGTTTTATTGTATCGTCACTTACAATCTTGTTTCGATGCTGGTTTCTCCTTTCTGGTGTTTACACTGATATGCTCATAATGGCCAGACTACCTTTACCACAGGAAAAAAGGTATTTCTAGCTTTAAGAAAAAAAATATTTACAGTTGTTGAAAGGCTCTATTCAGCTCCTTTTCTGTCATTTCCCACCATTTTAGTGTATTGTATCAGCAGTATCTTATAAAAATCTGTGTCTTTTTTGACAGTAATTTTTGCTTGCATGTGAAATAGTCCATACTAATATTTTGAAACTTCTTCTTAATTTCAAGCTAATTTTGGACTTAGGTTTAGGGTGTTAGACCTCAATAAAAGGCAAAGAAGTGAATAGTCTGTACATCTAGAGTTCTGTTACTTGACTAAAAAATAGGCAATTCACATTAGCAATTGAGAGAACTGTTTTGGAAGGTCTCTAAACTAACCAGCTTCCTTTCCATTCTTTTGTTTGTGATTCTGAGACTTACACAGTATGCTTAACCACTTCTAGACTGAGACTACCTATTCAGCTTCTTGCTGTCCTGTGATGGCCACCCAAGGTCATCTCTAGGTCATTATTGACTTGTGACCAGCACTGCCTCCCTCTAATGTACTTGGTACTGCTTTAAAGGCAGAGCTCGGGAAACAAACATCTTCTCTCCTGAGCTTTGTAAGTTTTCAGGTGAGTGAAAATTCAAAATGCAGAGGAATCACCCAGGATAATCTCTCTCACTGAGCCATGTTTATGATTTGTATTTCCATGAATACTCATTCTTCCCTTTGCTCCTGCAAAGTGAAAGTAAAATTCATTTACCTAAAAAAATTGTGAAAAGGAGAACATGTATCATGAGGTGTCTACCTAAAACATCAGATTTTGACAGAATTGAGTCAAATTAATGTTTCAGGCACAGATTATGTGAATGCTACTTGAGAGTGTGAACCTGGATCCCTACCAGGGGGTAGTCTCTCTCAGGCTTTGGCAAATGGAGAACAAAGAGTTACATGTCTGGCCCTTAGATGAAAAGAGAGCATTACTGATCTATGTCTGATATTATCTTAGGCCCTTCAGCTGCACTGTTACTTCTGGGCATCTCTAATAAATTCAATGAGCTAGAAATTTATGCAGGTGTTTGTCCATCAGGTGTGGATCGGGGATTTGAATTATAGCCTGATCTGACAGAATGGTGTACAAAACCATGATGTGACACAGTCCCATTGGTGGGTCCTCAGACTAGCTGATGACTCCAAGAAGCAGACATGGACCCCAATGGGATTTCGCTGTGCCCTTTTCATTAAATGGTAATGATAATGCATTTCAGTGGAATTCTATTTTGCACATTTTGGCTGATGTAAAGGAGGCCTTCATGCAAAATACCCTTGCTTAGATGTTGTAACATCTGAAACATGGGGAATATGTGTTAGAGTAATTCAGTCTAAAACTGACCAGGGTGACTCAGGGATCACAGAACAGAGTACTGAGCAGCTACTGAGGGCAATATATTTCATTTGGTAAACTGTTTGATTATGAATTAATTGTGGTAATAAATGCAATTTTTTCAATAACTTTGTCTAGTTAACAGTAACAATACTGTTTGTTAAACTGTAACGTTTGTTAAACTGTTGACATACTGTTTGTTAAATGTATAGTCTGAAATTGCAGTAGCTATTCGGACTACATTCATCATAATACTTGGAAGTGTATGTCCTTCCCTTGTCTGTGGGCTTGTGAGTGTTCTGCTCATCCTGAGTGTTGTCGTTTTTGCTGGTATTACAGAAAAAAAAAATGTAGGCAGTTGTCAATGACACAAACATCTTCTGTCTTTCCCACTGTCTGCTTCTTGGAAACAGTCAGTTCTGCATGTATAGTCTGAAACAAGGGAATTCAGCTATGTGACTCCCCCTTTAGCTCAGCAAAAAGTCATGTAGGTAATTCTTAATTTGAGGGCACAGTATTAACTCTTCATTGACAAGAGTAAGCATTAGTCACTTAGTTCCCTTGGCTTTATTGCAACTGCAACTTCTTATTTGTGAGAGACAGGATTTAGAATTGGGTTGTTAATATTGCAGAAAATTAATTTTTGTAGTTTAAAGTATAGTGCTAACCATCAGTTAACCACCTGGATACAGGGTGCCAATTTATCTATGAAGCGGTTCTTGATGTTCAAAATCACTCTGTACCCAGCACTTAACAAGTACAGGGAGTATTATGAACGCAAAGTGAATGGCTTTGGTGATTTTGATCTCCAGAGAAGATCTCCTTGGCATGAGATAGTTCTTGTAACCAGATGGAAGTATTTTACATCCTACTCATTTTGAACTCCCAGTTCACACCCTGATGATCTGTACATTCTGCACTGAGGTCTGATTGATTGTACCAGGATTAATTGGGTTTTACTCTTCTGAAAATGTTGCAGGTATGCCAGATGTGAGAAAAGTTGTGTTTGACCCTGTCTATTTCATTGTCTGCTCCACTTCCCTACCAAATCGGAACTGTATAGGGGCAGGTACTAGTACTGTCTTCAAGAATCTTTATTATAGACAGCTGTCAATGGCAGATGAATGCTTTAGCTGTGCTCTCCTCCTTTCTGCCAAGGAGTAAGTCTATAATAGTGAGGATTTATCTTGTTATATGAGTATACTGACACAGAATTATAACATCTGTATATGGGCCACTGACAGTCCCCGTGTCTCCTAGTATATTCTATTTTCTCTAGGCCAGATTTATTGCTCTCATAATTAAGTCCTATCCTGAGAACTTAATGGAGTTGCAGGTTCTGAAAGTAGCAGGAAATGCAGCTCCATGTCAGGAGCTTGCGCAGTGTCTGCTCTGGTCTGCCCAGGGTGTAATTCCACCCGTTCCGAGTGAAGGGTGGGTGACAGAGGACACAGCTTTAGAAGAAACTCCAAATTGGTAATTGTTATCGTTTGTTCCATCTCAGGTTAGGAATGCCTGAGTGGTCTTTTGTTCTCAGTAAGTCTTACACCCCTAGTTGCTAAATGGGCTCACGTTAATCATGGATGACACCAAGAAATAACAGGCTTACATTGCTTCCAGGTAGAGGCGGATCAGGCACAAGGTGAAGCTTTCCAGTGGTGAGGGCAGTGAAGCATTGGGGTTGGTTGCCTGGGGAGCTTCTGTGATTTCCATTTCTGGAGGATTTGGAGAACCTGTAGGGAATGAACTCACCTGCTAGGAATGACTGAACCATGGTGATTCCTGCCTTGGGGTTGGGGCAGTACTAAATCACTTCCTAAGGTCTGTTCCAGGCCAGTTTTTTGCAATTCTGTAATTCAGCGGTGAGCTGACACTGCTCTGAAATGGCAGAATAAATACAAGCCCAGTCTTATTCTTTGCCTGGTGCATGAAAAATGCTGCTGCTCTGTGGGCTGATGTGTTCCTTATCCTCCTTCAACTTCACAGTCTCCAAGCAGGAACCAAGTTCACTATTTCTTATCCAGCAAGCATGTTAGTGCATAACCTCAGTAATTAATTTGGTCCACAATTAGTGTATTTTTAAAAAGGTGAAGGATTCTTTAAAGTGTCATATACCTCAAAGTGTGGCTGGCTATGACAGATCCCAACCAATTTTAAGTATATGCAGTGTTGCATTGATTCTAATTTAAATGGAAAGCATTTACTTCATGATTTTTAAAAAGCAAAATAGCTACAATTTCAGATTGTAGCCATTTATTCAGCTTAGGTAGTTAATTTTCATTAGCTAGCTGGGTGTCTTAGGACAAAGAGAAAAAGATAAAAATAGCTTTCAGTTTTGTCTTTTGTCTCTTCTGAGAATAGAAAGGGATTTTTCCAGATTCCAGTCAAGTAAATAGAAACATTCTCATCCTTATAACAGGCTTTGGATCAGGTCCANCCCCAATTTATTCCTCCATACTCTTGAATTGAAAGTATGACATATATTTAATCCTGGCAGTATTCTTTATCTCTATGAGAAGTCCTTTTAATTCTCTGTTAGAAAGTGTTCTGTGATGTGGCTACCTGATTTTATTGAAACTCACATGTCAGGAAAAAAAATATTGCCTTCCCTGTCAAAACTGACAGTAATTACAAGGCCAAATATATTGCTGTGATTGACTTGTAAAACGAAATCTGTAATATTTCAAGTTTGGCTTGTGCAGGCAGCTCTCAGGAAATATAACCCAGTATTTTCCTTGCAAACTGACATCTCTTTATCCGTTTCTTTTATCATCTTTGTTTTTATTTGTGAGAGTGGGGAGCATACAGCATTTATATGGAATGGACTGGATGGCGTTTAATGAGTCGGCTTCTGGGGAAAAGTAGCTAAACAGTAGCTAAAGGAAAGCCAGGAAGGTTTAAGCAACGGTACCTTTTATGTGCTCCTCTTTATGCATAATCTTTCAGCAATAAATACTGCATATTGATTTCTTAATTGTAATGGAAACATACTTGGACAGGAGCAACATTATAGCCTATTTGCTGCCTTAATTTTTAAAGACATTTTAAATTTTAAAATGGATACTGCACTAAATGCAGGACAGTGCTCTTAACTTGATGTAGAAGCACTTGCTTGTCAAGGCTGTGTGGCTGAGAGCTCTTTCCATTTCAGCTGCCTTCCTTTCTCTTACCTTTGTAAGACCAGAAGAATCTGTAGTTGGTGTTAAGGCACGCTTAGCATGTGTAAAATTCACTCCAGATCAGAAAAATCACTTTAAACTGCCTAATGAAGAAGCCCCCAAATACGTTTCTGCAAAAAATAAGTATAAAAAGTAAAATAAGTATAAAAGTTTCACTTGTTTATTTGCCTGTGAAAAAATAAATCAAATATGCAGTACCTCCCAGCTTAATAATGAACATTTTGAGGATTTGTAGTAAAAGTGATCTTTTTTGGCTGAAGGGAAAAAAAAGAGTACCCATGCATCAAATAAATGTATAAACCAAATGCTGGCTTAAAGACTCGTTAAAGGTGGACTGATAATAGCAATGCCTGAGAAATAGAGTAAAAAGAGGAAAATATATCTTAAATGTCATATAGTCATTTAGCTGGATTGCAAAAAAATAAAGACAAGTGTTAAAACGATATATATTAACAGCCACAAAGAGACACTTGAAGTGGCATCCGCAATATCATGAATTGTTTCAAATGTACAATACCAGATTATTTTGGAACAGAAAAGATGAAGTTGCCATTACTGGAGAAAATATTCTCCATTTTACTTCATCATTTCCAGTCTGCTGGGTGTTTGGATGGTATTGCTGTTGGAGTTTAAATTTTTCTTTGTTTTCTTTTTCCTTTTTTTTTTTTTTTCTTTCAAAATTATTTTGTATTTTATTCTAAATCCAAACCAGTGAAGCAAAGCCTGGGAAATAATAATTTCTTTGAATACAGTCTGTCTTCTTAATGAGCCTACTGCACTGCCCTGAAAACAGTCCTTTACAAATAAACATGCTGGAAGTGATTTAGCCACAATGTCCAGACTGTGTAAACATCTAATTATTACAATAAAATTGTCAATAAATATACATTACTGCTCCCTTTTCAAACGTTAACCAACTTTCTCTTTGCTTGATAAAAAGGTATAAATTGTATTTTTATGTCTCGGCGGGTTTTGTTTTCATTACCGCGCTTGCTGCTCTCCAGACAAAAGAACGCAGACTAATGTCTGAGTTATTCCTGGATGGTGAAAACTCCTACAGTTGTTTATTAACATAAAGTGCAATGTTTCCTTTCGCAGCAAAATGAACTCTGAGCTTTCACAATCTGATGTTAGTCACAGCATCTTCCCCCCCCCACACCAAAAAACAGAGCTATAAAATCTCTTATTGCAGTGGCTGTAACTGTGGGATAGGCGCAACATAGAAACACACTTATTAGAGGGAAGAGAGGACACAGTGCTGCTTTAGGACTGAGAGAGAAGATAGGAAACCACAGTAATTTCCTCAAAAATACGAAGCCGTGCTTTTCAAATGATAGCGTCGTGTTGACCATAAATGTGGCATCAGCTCCCCCCCCCACACACACCTCCCCCATACGTAGCCCCTTTTCACATTTCTTATATAACTGGAACATTAACATTAGAAAAGCAGAGCGATATTGAATCCTAATGAGGTCTGGCCTATATGCTCCGGCAGGAGAAGAATGAGGATAATTCATTTGTATGCCGTGAAGCATTCACAACTCCATGAGCATCCCCGTGGCTTCGGCTTGTGGTGCTGATCATCTGTTCCTACTTTAGGGGGTTTCATTGCTCTGAGCAGCATCTGAGCTGGGGAAAAAATAGTTAACCGCTTTACTGCTAGCTTTTGTTATATAATGACAATTTAATACGGTGGCTATTTTTTTGTTAACCTGCTTTAAAAAGGTCTTTCAAATGGTTAAATTAATCTTCTGATTAGCTGTGCCTGCCAGGTGAAATATAAGGAGGAAAATGATGTGGAACACAGCAGTGTAAAATGCGTTAGCCAGTCTTGGTAAACATGTCTATTTTAAATAATCAATGTAATGACAGGCAGCCATTTGCTCGGAAAATATTTTTTTAAAAATACTTTTTATTCTATTTTACTGCCTGTGATCACACTGCTTTCTTTATCCCTTTCTCTTTTTTTTTAAAGCACTGAAGATACTCAGCTGAGCGACGTGTTATTTAAAAAAAGAAACCAGAAATGTTTACCAAAATCAAGGTATAAAAGATCCGTGCAAATTGCCATGTAAAATGATCTGCACAAAAAGACATCGGGGAAGAGAGGGAAGGCTGTGCCAAACAGATGGCACACCCTGCTGTGTTTTTGATTGAAAAAGAAAGGTAACATTTGCAGCCACGTCAAAGAGACAGTGATCAGCTAAACAAATTGGTCTCCGAAGTGCACCATTGCTGGAGCAAACCCTGCTGCAGGGTACGAGCGAGGTTGTATTTCACAATAATGCCGTGTGCGCGTCGCGGCTCTCCGAAGTGAAGGGAGATGTCCCCCTTTCATCTCTCCAAGGCGAGCAAAAGCCTTTGTTGAGCTACACTGCAATGTACTCTGCAGAAGAGGCAGAAAAACCTAGACAATGAACGTGAAGGGGGGGGGTGCTGTGGGGGGGGGGTCTCGTTTTTTTTTTTTTT